>JAJAGP010001134.1:0-220053 GCA_025084515.1 Ancistrus triradiatus
CTTATGATAGACCTCTTGATTATTCAACGCAGTGATTTTCAGTACAATGACCAGCGACTTTAGGTAGACCTTGCTAATACCAGGTTGGACGCCTTCAGAACTGCCTTCATTCAGGCATCGATTCAACAAGGTCCCAGAAGCCTTCCTTAGAGATTTCGGTCAATACTGACATGATAGCATCGCACAGTTGCTGCACATCCATGCCGTGAATCTCCTGGTCCACCACATCCCAAAGATGTTCTATTGGATTGAGATCTGGTGACTGTGGAGGTCGTTTGATTTTCTATTTACGTTCTACTATTTTTATTTTACGTATTGGAGCCATGTGGTGGATTGTTTAAGATTAAGGAAGGCTACTATGGTTCATTTCACCACTTATACCATAAATGCATGCCTTATATAAAGTGATGAATGATGCATTACCATCTGGTGGTCTTAGAAACCAGTCTGGGTTGGGAGGAAGGCCAGGAGAATTCCACTTAATGCATATGCCAATTATTCAATTTAGTGGAGGAATGAAGGTCTGAGCTGTATTTGATGGTTTGAGTTGTGTTGAGAAGAGAACTGTATCTTCCACTCTTTGTATTATTCAATTATAAAGCTTTACAAGGCTTTAGTATGTTGTGGTATGTAGACCTGAATTTGAGTATTAGATGTCATGCTGCTGCACAGGATTTACTCAGACAGCATCTGTCTTAGATTTTAAAAAAAAAACAGTTTTAATGCTGTGTACTGTGGGCCAAATTTGGCCCAGCTGTTGCCAGCCACAATAAAGACTCATCACAGCATTTAGACTCTGGGCCGCATGTGGTCCTCACCATGGGTAACATTTGTACAGGATTTGCGTTTTGGGCCAAATGTTTCCCACAGGGTTCAGTTCCGGTTGTGTACTGGCAGCCAAATTCAGTTAAAGTCATCACTGCCATTCCACAGTGTTTTGTGGGCTGGAAAAGCGAGTGTTGTTCAGAACTGGCCCGTCACTCATTTGCAATCAGCGGTACAATGTTTCTTTGTTTTGTTTATTTAGTTTATTTAACATTTCTCTTCAGCATCAAAGGCCATTCAATGACAGACACAAGGTTGCATCAACACTCAAGGTTGAATTGAAACTATTCATGTATATACTCAGACCGGGCCAGTTTAGCGTAATCAATTAGTCTAAAGCATGACTTTGGACTGTGGGAGGAAACCGGAGCCGTTTCAAAGAATAGCCTGCATCTAGAGCATTCTGGCCTAGCTGTTAGGAGGTGTAGGGAGCAGTGGAGGGCGCACACACGGGGAACAAGCTCCAGACGACCCAGACCGACCACCAGTAGAGAGGATCGTTTGCAGCTCCTACAGTTTCGTTGTCCACAATCCAGACACAGGTGGCACCTTCACTACACACCCCTGTCTCTGTCTGGGCCATTTCCAGATGCTTAGCAGAAGGAAATTTGTTGTGACTGCACCCATTATATGTCCTGCCATTGACAGCCAACCACCATCACCTTCGTTTGCAGTGGTATCGTGAACGACTGCAAATCCAAGTCCTGTTTAGGATAGGATGATGGTCGGGCTCGAGTATGGAGGTGAGTGCTACAATCCTGCCTTTGCTGTGGAGCGACACACTGCCCCAACTGCTGGTGTGATGATCTGGGGAGCCATCGCATACGACAGTCAGTCACCCCTAGTAGTGATAGGAGGGATACTAACAGTTCAGCGATATGGGCAGGGTTTCCAGCTGGAATTATTCTGGATATTGCTCGCCTAAACACAGCAAGGGTTTCCCAGAAATGTCTCTGTTAGATTGAATACTTCCTTGGCCTGCCCGGTCACCAGATTTCTCGCCAATCGAGCATTTATGGGACCAGCTGGAACACCAACTTCAGCAAGCTACAGTATGAGTGTGCAGGATCTACAGGCCCAACTGTGGAAGAGGTACACCACCCTTGCCTCTAACAGCTTTTTTATAAAGCAGCAGGGGAAGCACTTTTACGCCCTCTTGGGGCAAGACCCAGTGTCTAATCAGACCACACCTGTAATCATTTACATATCTGCCTGACACAGAACTGCATGCTGAGTTTTGCAGCAATCCCACATTTCTATCTGGGTGTGTTGTTTTTTTTTGTCAATGAGTGTAATTATTAGGCTACTTTTACTTCAGTAAAATATTTTTATAAATAGCAGTGCTTTTACTTCTGACATTCTGCTGTCACATTTCCTGAGAGACGTTTGCATTAATTCCATGAGCAGCAAAGCAGCAGCCCATTAAGCTCAGTTCACCATGGTGTACAGTTGAGAGGTTTCGGTGCTGAGTGCACAACGACTTTTCCTCCCTTTTGACTGCACTGTGTAATTTCTGCTAAAGACGCCTACGTTCAGGTGATGTTTTAAGGCGGTGTGGTGGATTTTGTCTAGAGCAGCAAATAACTAAAGAAAGCTGTCTTACCAGTAACATCTTATTAGCTATTTGCTGTTAATTATCCATTGCAGGGCACATGCATACACACTCACTCACAATCAACCACTCTAGAGACACACACTGACCTTACACAGGTCTTGCGAATTGGGAGAAACCCACATGGAGAAAATGCAGCAGCCAGGTCAGGACTCGAACCCAGGTCTCTAGAGAAGACACAGCTTTAGTGTCATCATGCTGCCCTCAGGGCGACAGTGGCAAGGAAGAAACCTTGGGAGGACCAAGACTCAAAAAGGGACCCAACCTCCTTGGGTGGCATAGATGATAAATGTAAGAATGAAACTAGTTTATCTAGTCAGATACATCTTATAGTTAACATAAAAATAACGTAAAAATATGCATATCAACATTATTTAGTCCGATACAGAATCACTTTAGGATCTTGAGTCCTTGGCAGGAAAGTCCTTGGTGGCACGTTGTCCCCAGCCAACTGGACGAATGAGAGAGTTACTGCCCTCTGGTGTGCCCGGGTAGTTATGTCTGACCATTTTTTGTCGATAACTGAAGTGCTTTCAAGTGGTGCAGAGGTCTAGGATGGTAGCACAAGTCTTCAGAGACCTGATTTGGAGACCCAGTTGGGCTTAATTAGAAAGACCTCTGTTGGGGTACTTTAATTGGGTGGCAGTTTCTCTAACCTTAAAACTTGTCCTTGTCATAAACCACAACCAACAATAAAGTACTTTTATTTTGCCATGTAATTAAGAAAAACAAGTGGGCAGCAATTACATTAACTCTGTTCATCTCTTTACATAGAAACAAAGTCGAGTGGTGCAGTGACAAGACCAACAGCCCTCAATCTAAGTCACTGTCTGCTAACACAGATCAAATACATAACCTTTTCGAGATTACTCATACATATGCACAGATCCCTCCTAACACACGAGTTAAAATGAATATAATGAACCAAAACATTAGAGAACATGATCTAGATCTGATCTAGCCTATTATAGCAGTTAGGGGAGTGTGCTGTGGGAAATAATGGGAAGGAGTAATCCTCAGGGACAAATCATGGGAGGAGTGAGTCAGAAGTTAAAGATGAACAATGTTCTTATTATATGCATGTGTTCATATGTTGTTGTTAAACCCACTTAAGAGCAGCTAAGCGGAATATTTAACATATTATATGCACTGCCTGGCCAAAACAAAAGGTCACACACTAATATTTGGTCGGGCCGCCTTCAGCTTTGATAACAGCACACATTCGGTGTGGTATCGTTTCCACAAGCTTCTGCAATGTCACAACATTTATTTCTGTCCAGAGTTGCATTCATTTTCCCCCCAAGATCTTGTATTGATGATGATATTTGTTCCACTGCACAAAGTCTCCTCCAGCACATCCCAAAGATCCTCAATGGGGTGCAGCTCTGGACTCTGTGGTAGCCAAACCATGTGATGGCTCATGCTCCCTGAACCACTCTTTCACAATCTGACCCTCTGAAACAGATGAACATCTTTTCCATGACCACAGGATGTGTCTTTCAGTATGGTTGTTTAACAAATGAGAAGCTACTCACAGGTTACCTAAACAATTGCCTTTTATAGCATGCATAAATAAAGCCATCCTCCTGGGAAGCATGCACATTTTGTTTATTGAGAAATGTAGCAAATTCCTTCAAATTAAAAATTTAAATGAGAACAGGTTCCAGTTATATGTAAGAGTTGGCTGTCTTACAGTCCTCTAGACTGGAGAAATCCCATTTAGTTTGAGAGCACTTGTTTCCCCAGGACTTTAAAAATCCACCTCCTGTTTGGTCTTTTGCTACAACTTGAAAGCATATAAAGTTCCGTAAACTGAACTTTTGATACAACTGTGGGCGTTGGCAGTTGCAGTGTGTGGGATTCACTCAGCTTTCAGTCTCAGTCTCATTGAAAAACATAGATTTTCCTGTATACCTGATGCTGCCAACATCTGAATAAGGAATAGAATGAAATCCATTTTGTTTTAGCCACTTTTTCAAAACGTACTTTACAGTGAAAAGAAAGAGAGTCCTGGCACGGTGCCACTGAGTTGATGTTTACTCTGTGGATAGGTTACCAACCGTAGACTTTTGGTGACAGGATATGTAAGCTCGTGGTGTGTTGGTGATTCAGCGCCACCAAGGTTTGCTGCTCTTTGTGAGAGTTCTTAGTTCCAGTCCTCATATGATTACAGAGACCACATGAGAGGGCAGTAACTCCCTCCCTCCTCTGGTTGACTGATCACACCATGCAAACAAAACTTTCCCACTGAGCACACAATCCTACAGTCACTCAGTTTTACTGGACTAAATAATGCTGATATGCATATCTGTACTTTCTTTTATTTGTAATACATACTATTGTCTTATACAGTGGTGCCTAAAAGTTTGTGAACCCTTTAGAATTTTCTAGATTTCTGCATAAATATGACCCAAAACATCATCTGATTTTCACACAAGTCCTAAAAGTAGATAAAGAGAATCAAGTTAAACAAATGAGACAAAAATATTATACTTGGTCATTTATTTATTGAGGGAAATGATCCAATATTACATTCTGTAACCATTCTTTGGTAGAACGGCTTGTGTGCTTAGGGTCGGTGTCTTGCTGCATGACCCACCTTCTCCTGAGATTCAGTTCATGGACAGATGTCCTGACAATTTCCTTTAGAATTCTTTGATATCATTCAGTATTCATTGTTCCATCAATGATGGCAAGCCGTCCTGCCCAGATGCAGCAAAACAGGCCCAAACCATGATACTACCACCACCATGTTGTACAGATGGGATAAGGTTCTTATGCTGGAATGCAGTGTTTTCCTTTCTCCAAACATAACGCTTTTCTTTTAAACCATGAAATTCTATTTTGGTCTCATCCAGCGACAAAACATTCTTCCAATAGCCTTCTGGCTCGTCCACGTGATCTTTAGCAAACTGCAGACGAGCAGCAATGTTCTTTTTGGGAGCAGTGGCTTTCTCCTTACAACCCTGCCATTGCACACCCATTGTTGTTCAGTGTTTACTTCGGATGGTGGACTCATGAACATTGCAATTGTGAGAGAGGCCTTCAATTGCTTAGAGTTACCCTGGGTCCTTGTGACCTCACCAACTATTACCACACCTTGCTCTTGGAGTGATCTTGTGGGTCGACCAATCCTGGGGGAGGTACAATGGTCTTGAATTTCCTCCATTTGTACACAATTCTGTCTGATGTGGATGGTGGAGTCCAAACTCGTTAGAGATGGTTTTGGTAACCTTTTCCAGCATGATAAGTATCAAACACCGTTTTTGAGGTCCTCAGACTCTCCTTTGTTGTGCCATGATATTTACACGCGATAAAGTGGTTGTGAAGAGCACACTTTGATAGATCCCTGTTCTTTAAGTAAAACAGGGTGCCCCACCTCACACCTGATTGGCATCCCATTGACTGAAATCACCTGACTTTAATTTCACCTTCAAATTAACTGCTAATCCTAGAGGCTCAGATACTTTTGCCACTCATTAATATGTAATATTGGATCATTTTCCTAATAAATAAATGACCAAGTATAATATTTTTATCTTATTTGTTTAACTGGGTTTATCTACTTTTAGGACTTGTGTGAAAATCTGATGATGTTTTAGGTCATATTTATGCAGAAATATTGAACATTGTAAAGGGTTCACAAACTTTCAAGCACCACTGTATTCTATAGCTTTATATTCTTATATTCTTCTTCTGTTAGTACACTCTTCATAATGTTGTATTCTTTTTAATTGATCATAGTCTGTATATTATTATGTTTTAGTTATATTTTCTTTAAATATGTTCTAGTTTTTAATATTTATTTAGCTTCTGTTTATTTAAAAATGTTAACTAGGTAACTTAGTTTAATTCTTACATATAATCATCTAGGCTGCCCAATGAGGTCGGGTCCCTTTTTGAGTCTTGGTCTTGCCAAGGTTTCTTCTTATAACATTTAGGGAGTTTTTCCTTGCCACTGTAGCCCTAGGCTTGCTCAAGGTCCTAGATCATTGAAAAGCTTGTAAAAAAAGTGCTGTAGAAATAAATCTTTCTTTTTTAATGTATCCCTTTATCCTATTTACTTCCACACATCAGTTCAGATGTCAAAGCTCAGTTCTTCCATGCATGAATTTTGATTTGCTCCTTCATGTCCAGCAAGTCTGTGTCTGAAATAAAAAAGTAAGTACCTTTTCTGTGCTACGTCTTCCACCTTTTTAAGGAACCAGGATGAAAAGAGTAGATACAGTTCTGTGCAAAAGTCTTAGACCACCATTAGATTAGATATATAATAATGACCATATGGAATTATTCCCTAGATTCTTTATTAGAATACAGACAGAAAACTCATTTGATTAGAAATGGTCTTTTAAGAAGGGTAGCACACAAAAAAACAAAATGTCAGAAGGGGAACAGTGTGAACAAACTAAGATAAGCTAAAACCCAATTGAAGATCAGTGGAAAATAGTATTTTGAGTAAAAATCTTTGCTTCTAGTTGTCAACAGTGTTATATATGGCCATTATGTCATTGCTAAAACAATCTAATGGGGGCCTAACACTTTTGTTCTTTTTGCCCCCACACTACAGGGGTATATTGAGCTTTTCACTGGGCTGGTTGTGTATTCTGATACCTGTTGATGAAGTTAATCTCTGTCTGCACGCTCTCTCAGACTGGACTGCACTCGTGTATGCGGTTAAGCCAGTTGCCATAGTTATGAAGTTCTGTTAACGTCATTAAATGAGCGTGTGGGCATTAGCAGAAAGTACAAATTAAGCTTCAACGCTTAGTTACCCTCTCAAGTTAAATGTATTATTTTCCGCAGGAGCTTTTCATGTGCGTGTCCAACTCCCACACAGGATAATGGTACCTCAGTCAGCTCAATAAACGAGTGCTGATCTGATAAATACACCATAGCACTGGCGATCAGCCTAAGCTGTCAGCGGGGTTAATGGCGTGACGAGCATTGTTTTCCATTTAAAATAATTTAATAAACTTGTGGTATGTATCACACTCTGCTGTAGCTCCTGTATGTGAACACTTTCAATATTTTTTTTATTTAACGTCACGTCCGCATCAGTTCATGACAGGAGCAAGGTTAACGCATGTCGTTGTAAATTTCTATCCATATATATATGGATAGAAATTTACAACATACAGTCTTGTTAAGTAACAAAATGGCAAAAAAATCATTTGCCAGTAAACTTAAATATATATTTCTGCAAACTTTAAGAGACCATTACCAAGTTATGAGAGTTCTGAAGCCATAATTATCCTGTCAGCTGTCTTATGTTCTATTTAGAAAATATGACTTTGAAAATTTTACAAGGCTTTAAGTCTCGCAGTTCTGGGTCCTTAAATACAGCGGGGGTGTTGTTGGGGGGGTCAGTGGGGCTCTGCCCTTGGCAGTGGACACACACCTAAAAGAACTGAGAAGCAGGAACTGTAATTACATAAGACCACATGGACCACTAGACATCCAAATAACAAACCTGCGCTTGCCTCTAATGCAGTGTCAATAGCAATGGACCACAATGTGAGATGGAGTGAAAGTTAAGAGCGCGAACCTTAATCTTGCTTGTTTCCTTTCAATTCATTAGTCGAGCAGCTTGCTCTTTAAACAGAGCTTCATGTTTACCACTGCTCAGATGTACGGACTCGAATTGGAAGCCTTACGGTGTGGATTGTGGTTCAAAAAGTTGTTGACAGTCTTCTTATTACTTTTTCTGTAATGTAAAACCACCCTCACTAAAAGGTTGGCATTCAAACCCAATTCAAGCCTTCATCTTTTCCAGGGTTACCCAAGGGGCTGCACCACGCCCCCTGCGGTAAAGTGTGTAGATGGTGATAGAGATTGTTTAGAAATGTAATTTATAAAAACATGTTATACAGTATTTAGTCAGCCATGATTGTGCAAATTTCTCCTACTTAGAAAGATGAGAGAGGTTCTGTTAAATTGTCATGCATAGCTACACTTCAACTATGAGAGACAAATGAGAAAAAAAAAAAATCCAGGAAATCACATGTAGGATTTTAACGTATTGATTGTAAATTCAATGGTGGAAAATAAGCATGGGTCAATACTAACAAAAAATTCTTCAACTCAATACTTTGTAACCATAACATTTGTTGGCAAATGACAGAGGTTCAAACGTTTCCTGTAAGTCTTCACCAGGTTGGCACACACGTTAGCTGGTATTTTGGCCAATTTCCTCATGCAGATATCTCTAGAGCAGTGATGTTGGGGGCAACACGGACGTTCAACTCCATCCACAAATTTTCTATGGGATTGAAGGTCTGGAGATGGCTAGGCCACTCCAGGACCTAGAAATGCTTTTTACGGAGCCATTTCTCGAAATTCGATGGGAGATTATCAAGGTCTTGTATGTTTCAATTTCTTTACAATTGCTCCCAAAGCTATTTATTCACTTCAACTGGTTGCCTATTGTAGATTCACTCTTCCCAGCCTGTGCAGGTTCTACAATTTCTTCCTGGTGTCCTTCGACAGCTCTTTTGGTCTGGGCCCATGGTTTTGAGTTTGAGTCGACTGTGAGGCTGTGGGACAGGTGTCTTTTCTTTTATACAGGATAAACGAGGTTCAAACAGGTTGCCAGTAATACAGGTAACAAGTGGAGGCGGCCAGAAGAGCTTCTTAAAGAGAAGTTACGGTCTGTGAGAGCAGAAATCTTGCTTGTTTGTGGGTACCAAATACTTATTTCCACCATGATTTCCATTTATATTCTTAAAAAATCCTACATGTGATTTCCTGGAGTTTTTCCCTTCTTTTGTTCTCATAGTTGAAGTGTAGCTATGATGAAATTACAGACCTCTCTCATCTTTGAAGTAGGGAACTTCAACAACGGTGGCTGACTAAAATACTTTTTGCCACAATGTAGATGAAGATGCGAGGAAACATGAGCACATGCAGAGGGGACAGAACGTTCACTGCACAGTCAAGAAGAAAAAAAGGTAATAAGACATTTACAGTACATTTACGGCATTTAGAATGGCCTATTCTGAGCGACTTACAGGCTGGACACAATCTTACATCCAAGTCATAGGGTTAGACTCTTGTCACGGACCCAAAACAGTGGCAGCTGTGGAAGAGATGGGATTTGCACCCTGGACCCATTAGACCAGTACCTTAACTTCTAGACCAAGGGACATGAAAAACGGAATTCCTTCCAAAGCTTTCTTCCAACCATGCTGTAACATTGACTATGAGCCACTTGGCTACCACTATGAGGACTGTGGTGGCCTAGTGGTTAAGGTACTGGGACTATGGGACCAGAAGGTCCAGGGTTTCAATCCCCAACCTCTGCCAATGGCCACTGTTGGGTCATTGAGCAACAAAGGAAGCACAAATTCTGCAGTGCTCGAATTGTAAGGACTTGCATCACTTGTTAAGTCGCTCTAAAATAAGGGTGCCTGCTAAATGAAATAATCTGTAAATGCCCTCACCAAGGGGGAATGTGAAGGGACTTTTTCAAAGTTCAAAACCTGGCTTCGTACCACCTATTATAGCACTGTTTGTGATACGCTCCAGCCCCATGCCATCCTGGAGATGGAGAGTACACGTCAAGGCTGCTACAGCAAGCTAGTGGGGTCGCATTGACCGTGACATTTGGACGAGCAGACGGAGGTGATGTTCTAGCATCGTGCCAGTGTTATGATTGAAAGCTTTCAAAGCCACACTGTACTGCTGAGGGGTGTACAGGCAAGCACTGAGCAGGAAATGGAAAACCCGGAAGAAGCAGGGAGATGAAAATTTCCACTCACTCACAAGTTTTGGGGTCTATCCTCAAATCCCATCAAGGAAAAAGTCACTACTGAATTCAAATTGCCTCTGAAGGCATGCAAACTGTTTAAGAGAAAACTTCATGGGACTGGGTTTCAGACCTAGAAGCTCCATTAAAGCCTAAACATCAAGATGTACGTCACCTGCAGTGGTGTCAAGCACACTATCACTGAAATCTGGAGGAAGACACATTGGGAGGAATTTACTGGTTCTGCCAGAGCTCTGACCTCAAGCCAGTCCACCCTTTGAGATTTAATTCAAAGGTCTTAAAGCCCAAACCTTATAGCTTCCTAAAAGCAAATCCCAGCAAATCAAGGATGTACTGCCCAGGAACTGTGGTGGCTCCTGTAGCAAACGCGGACAGATTCCCATATTATTGCCCATGGTTTCAAAAGGAATGTAAATGTGTACTTGTTGGACAGCCCAGCTTGATTTGGCTGGGAATGTATTTAATAAAAATCAATTGCTAAACTTACATTATTTAAGGAATTTGCCATTATTGTAATTAAAATTCTTATAATCATTCAGTGGAATAAAAGAATTAGTGAGGGGACCATGTCTAATAATGCATAAGGTAGGTTAGAACTCTTCCAAAATAACGACTAAATCATGCTGTAATGACAGATAGGATAGTGAAGCTTCAATTCTCTTCTGCGTTCGTTGCCAATTACAATAAAATGAGCATTGATTAGGACGGTAATTGCCTCCTGAGGGCGTTCTGGTACACAGAGTTAAACAGCGTTGCTGGGAGAGAAGCATTTCAAGGACTAATACTGCTTAAAGGTGATGCACTGGAGTGACATTTACTGGGAAGTGTTGGTTGCAGTGGTTACCTTGGTTCTCGGACCATCTCGTCGAATTCGGTTGCTCGTTACTCGGTGCACTTACTTAAATTTGTATGCGCGGAGTAAGTACCGAGTCAGTTAAACAAATGAGAACAAAAATATTATACTGGTCATTTATGGATTGAGGAAAATTGATCCAATATACATTATTAGGAGTGGCAAACGTATGTGAGGCCTCAGGATTAGCAGTTCATTTTGAAAGTGATGATAAAATTAGAGTCAGGTGTTTTCAATC
Organism: Ancistrus triradiatus; assembly: GCA_025084515.1. NCBI lineage: Eukaryota > Metazoa > Chordata > Actinopteri > Siluriformes > Loricariidae > Ancistrus > Ancistrus triradiatus. The sequence goes on from JAJAGP010001134.1 coordinate 11,294, forward strand.
ATGGGATGCCAATCAGGGTGTGACGTGGGACCTGGTTTATTGTAAAGAACAGGGATCTATCAAAGTTTGGAAAGGAAAATTCAAAGGACCATGTTTACCCTCATCAGGAAGTGGTCGACCAACCAAAGATCAACTCCAAGAACAAGGCGGTTAATTAGTTGGCGAGGGTCACAAAGCACCCCAGGGTAACTTCTAAGCAACTGGAGGCCCTCTCTCAATTGGCTAATGTTAACTGGTCATGAGTCCACCATCAGAAGAGAAAGAACACTGAAAAACCAATGGTGTGCATGGCAGGGTTGCAAGGAGAAAGCCACTGACTCTCCAAAAAGAACATGTGCTAGTCTGCAGTTTGCTAAAGATCACATCGACGAGCCAGAAAGGCTATTGGAGATTGTTTTGTGGACGGATGAGACCAAAAAGGAAACTTTTTCGGTTTAAAAAGAAAAGCATTGTGTTTGGAGAAGGAAAAAAAACTGCATTCCAAGCATAAGAACCTTATCCAATCTGTGAAACATGGTGGTGGTGGTATCATGGTTTGGGCTGTTTGCTGCATCTGGGCACAGGAGGCTTGCCATCACTGATGGAAAATGAATTCTGAATGATATCAGGAGAATTCTAAAGGCACATGTCAGGAATCTGTCCATGAACTGAAATCTCAAGAGGGAGGGGGGTCATGCGCAAGACAACGACCTAAGCACAACAAGCTGTTTTCACCAAAGAAATGGTTACAGAAGAATAAAAGTTCATGTTTTGGAATGGCCAAGTCCAAAAGTCCTGACCTTAATCAATGGAAATGTTGTGGAAGGACATGAAGCGAGCAGCAGCTAAATGTGAGGAGGAACCCCACCAACATCCCAGAGCTGAAGGTTTGTACGGAGAATGGGCTTCTTAAATCTCTCTAAATAAAATCCTCCAAGCCGTGTGCAGGGGGACTGATAACAGCTACAGGAAACGTTGTACTGCCAGTTATTGCTGCACAGGGGGGGGATACCAGATACTGAAAGCAAAGGCTCCACCTTTGCTTTTGCCCATCACAATATGTATATGGATTCATTTTTCCTCAATAAATAAAACCAAAGTCTAATATTGTATTCTCATTGTGTAACTGGGTTCCCTTATCACTTTTTAGGACTTGTGTGTGAAAATCTGACCGATTGGTTTAGGTCACATTTTATGCGAAATCTAGAAAATTCAAAGGGTGTCCAAACTTTCAAGCACCACTGTTAGCTTGCTTCAGGTTCAGTCTGTACACTCATAGTGATACTGCAATTTGAGGCCAGAGTGTGTCATGCGTCATGCAATCAACTGTCCTATTCTGAGGGCCTATGCCTTTTTATTTCACAATGTCACCATTTAGATGTGACCCAGCTAGCTGTCAGGGCAGAAATCTGACGTCTTGGACCATTTCTCACTGCCAGTGCAAATTGGTGGAGATGGACATACACGGCTATATATAGACATTGACCTTGCGGAAATGGCTATGTGCTTGTACTCACACGTTCAAAGATGGACCCTGGGGGGATGTGTTCCTGCCTTTTTGCCCTCAAATTGTATACAAACCGTTTCGGTTGACCTGTTTAATAATTGTACTCTATATGGTTCCTGGCCAGACTGGATGCGTCTTGAATGCAGACCTGCATGAAGAGTCTCACCGACAATACAGTGCTCTTTCAACAAAAAACACGCCTTCAAAGCTCCACATAGACCCAGTAATACAGTGAATGAGGTTAGGCTGAGTTCCAAGCATTTCTTTGTGCATCCGGTAAATATTTCACTTCCACTCCAGCCACAGATACACACATCACCATGATGTTCAGCAGGTCATTAGGCTAATGACTCATACATACAGACTGTGCAAAGGTCTTAGGGATTCTATATTTTTCAGTTTATATTCTGCTTATGCTTTATTTACGTTTTAGTGCTCACTGCACTTTGTAGTTCTACAGTTACAGACTGTAGTCCATCTGTTTCTTTACATACTTTGTTCATCCCCTTTACTCTGTTCTCTAATGGTCTCTAATGGGTGGTGGATCATTCTCAGCACTGCAGTGACACGGATGTGGAGGTGGTGTGTTAGTGTGTCGTACTGGTCCGAGTGGATCAGACAACAGTGCTGCCGGAGTTTTTAAACACCTCAGCGTCACTGCTGGACTGAAAATAGTCAAGCTACCAAAAATATCCACCCACCAGCATCCAGTGAGCACTGATGAAGGATTGGAGGATGACTAACACAAACTCTACAACAACAGATGAGCTACTGTCTCTGACAAGGTGGAGCAACAAGGTGGATGTGTCTACTAGAGTGCAGTGCTGAGAATGATCCACCACCCAAATAAGACTGATCTGTGCTGGTCCTTTGGGGGTCCTGACCATTAGAGAACAAAGTATGTAGAGAAACAGATGGACTACAGGCTGTAACTGCAGAACTACAAGGTGCATCCATGTGGGAAGTGGAACTGATTGTAGAGAGTGTATATATGTATAAATATAAATGCCCGTGCATGGGTCTGGGATCATATATGCAGCTGTTTACACACAAGTAAGAGGCGGTATCCACATGAGATGTTACACCCGAAAGCCTCTAATGCTCTGCTGCTTCTTTTACAAACCAGCATAAAGCACGTAGATGAAACCGCTAAGGGATTTCCTATTTTATCGTTCGTATTAAAATATTATATTGAGGAAAATATGAAGCAGTTTTCCAAAAATGTGATCTGCGCAGTTAATTCCCACTAGATAAAGGATCGCCTTCTCCGAAGCACAGGGAAGCCTTAATAGATCCATGACTTCATTACACTTGTTAATGAATATTTGTTTTGAGAAGAACAAAAGAAAGGGCCTTCGGTAATTTGGCAGGAACACATGGCGGGATTATCATATCTGTCTCATTTACCATGCAAACAAAAACAGCAGATGAAATGGAGCAGAAAATTGAAGCACTGCTGATGATAAACTGCTTAACTAAGGACACTGCTGCACTCTGGCTTAGACTCTGAACACACTGACAGCAAAAGGATCCAATAAGCAGTACATTTATTACAAATCCCCGATAGCCAGGTGGAAGTGTTAGTGGTGCTGTACAGATCCGGGGTCCAGGGTTTGAACCTTGTCTTTGTTACTGGCTGTGTGGGGTTTAGCATGTTTTCCACAACATCCTCCAGGCTGCTACGAGTCCTCCTACCTCCAGAACAATAGAGCAGGGGATGGATTAGTTATTCTAATATAATGCTTCTTCCTGGGGTCCACAGTTATTTTAATAGAGGCTGTGGAAGCAAAACGATCCTCACCCATAATCTTTGTTTAATTGCATTCATGTCTTACTCCTGTCTATAATCATATGCTATTTTTCTTGCCTCATACTGTATGTGTACAAAACAATACAAAACAAAACAGACAATTGGTCCATAATTCCCAGTGACTGGGGTTTGAATCCCAGCAGTGCCCTCCTGCCAGGTCCAGCTTCAGTCCTCTTGATCTTGACTTGTGTATCCTTAGACGTAGACTAAAAGCAGACCTGGGGTTTCATAGTCCATAGTTTCATAGAGTTTTGTGATGATCTGGAACGTTGGGTTGCTGTCGTCTTGCCTCCCGTGGGGTTGCCATGTCTCATGTGATCCCTCTTGGCGGTGTTACCTTCTGGTTCTCCACTTTCTGATGCTACACGTGGCATCCGTGATTGTTAATAGACTCTGTGCTCTTAATCAATAACTAATTACATTTTCCGTTTTCTCTCCGAGCTGTGTTCCGGTACCAGTTCCTGCCCCACACAGTTAGATGTTCATCCGCTCCAGCTTCTCTCAAGTTGTTTCTGGTATCAGCTCCAGTCCCACCATACCCAGGCCACACCAGAGGGCAGTTACTCCCTGCCTCCTCCGGTTGGCTGGGGACGAAATTCTGTCAAGGACCTTCCTGCTTAGACTCGAGATCCTAGAGTGACTCTTTGTATCGGACTACATGATGCCGATATTTACAGATTACCATTACATTTCTGGTAAGTGCTGATCAGTTCTGCACATCAGCTTAGAGGATTTTTCAACTTTCTCTGATCTGGAGTCTGAGGACGTTGCTTTCTTTTTTAGGTTCTAATACATTAGCAGCTTGATTGATATGTCTTCTCTTGGTCCAGATGACGCATCCATGCTGTAAGCTCTGGCCTACAAGCACCTGCGATAAAATGGTTGACTCTGACACATCTGACATCATCAGCAGGATCAGTGAACTAACGCCGTAAGAAGTGTGTGAGCTGAAATGAGGTGAAGATAGTCATAGGCAAATCTAATGGAGGGCTGATGCCTTTCCTTCTGAGAAACTCGCCTCATTTTATCTCCTCCATCTTCATCTGGCAGAGACGCTCTCTGAGAAGAGAGGAATTAAAAAAAGAAAAACGTATTTTTTTTTCAAGTTTTACTGAAAACAGGTTTAGGTGACTCATAATTGTCTACGTCAGGCATGGAGGCAGGAACAAAGGGACGCAACGATTAGAATCAAAGCCAGCGTAACGGATATGTGTTATTAAGTTTTTAATATGGAGAGCTCACAGGGCCAGAGGCGCCCCGTGGTAGTCACAGAGCCTCGTCTCCTTGAATGACACCTCAGTTTTGTGATGCCTTATCAGCGGCGGGATTAGCGCAGTCGCACCTGCTCAGAAATCCATTCAGAGGAACCTTATCTTATGTTCCTACAAGGCTCCGGTCTAAGGGGGGGAAAAAAGAAGTGCAACCGGCTCGAAAGCCTCACATGCACACGGCTAAACGTGCCACGGTTTATTACAGATTTACCTTCAGCTTTAGCAGGAAATAAATACGTATAAATAACAAGTAACCAGGAACAAATAATTAAATATTAAAATGATTATAGTTCTCTATGACTAATTGAATAATGCTTGTATTTAACTACTAAGTATTACTCCCTAATAATTACAACCCCAAATCAGAAAATTGTGGGACGGCATGGAAAATGCACATTTAAAAACATGCAGTGTCCCTTACATTATTTCAGTGCAGTATGAATATATTGCAAAATGAAGATATTTTTTTTCTCTTTCATTTCATCTGTTAATAAACATCCATTCCTGCATTTCAGACCTGCAATGTAGGTCTAGTAATGAGGTAAAAAAATAAATAAATAAATAATAATGAGCAGAGGATCTTCTAGTTTGTTAACAAATGCATGAGAAATTACTGAAATGTTCTAAAAACAATGTTCCTCAAAGAAACACTGGAAGGGATTTACATGTCTTCCTCTAAATGATTTAAGGAATCTGGAGGAATTTCAGTCCATGAAGGGTAAGGGCACAAGCCTAATCTGAAGCGGGACTGTGGTAGCCTAGCGGTTAAGGTACTGGATCATGCACTCAGTAACACACATCATGTCAGCATCAGCTATGTCTTTGTCTATTTTTTGTAACCTTGTTAAGTCACCAAACTCGCCTCTCGCCAAAAATAGCCATGAGACAGACGTAGGCTCCCCGAGGAGCACCTGAGACTCCGGAGACTCTGGCACCTGCCCTTGATGAACCTGTCTGTTGCACTTCCTACCCTCCTAGTCTATCAGACCTGGGGGGGGCACAGCTCTGTAACTGACAGACCCCTCTTCATCATAGACGAGGATCGAACCAGAGAGGCTCAGGACTAAGAAGCACTTAGCCACTCGGTTTAAAAAAATCAAATCAAAACCCCTTTTGGATCTGTGCATGCTTTATTTTTGAGAGAGCAAATGTAAAGGCAGTACTGCTGCTTGTTCATTTGAATAGAATTACAGAGCGAGCTTCTCACAGAGAACACACACACACATCCACTAAGCTCTGGTTTCACAAGTCTGCCATTAAAAGCTGAACAAATATCAAGTGGATTTAAAAAAGCCTTTACAAGCGTCACGCTGCAACACTCAAGATGTTACACCTGACCTTTCTGAGTTTCACCAGAGAAAACAAATTCAATTCAGCTAATAAGCTTTCTGGTTTTGCAAAGCCGTGCATTTTCTGTAGCTCTTTTTTTTTTGTGCGCATCACCAATGAAATTAAAAGCAGAAAACCAGCGGCACACAGTTAACACATCACCATAACACGCTTTCCAATTGAACACTCTGAAATGAGCCTCTTTACAAGGCTGCTGAATTCATTCACCAAATGAAATGTGACAGCACAGAAACAAGAGCTAAAGCAATAACGGAGCGTCCGGCTCAGCGGCGCTGGATGTTCGAGCAGGACCGACGATGACAGGAAAGAAAACTCAGCTGCAGAAGAGCTGATTAACAAAGCTGCGAATCGAGCCAAACACAATTTCATGATCGTCTCTTATGTTAGGAAAACAGATGCAGACCTCTCCACAAAGTAATCACCACAGAGAAAGGAATTAGTATAGCTCACGTTACAGATGATAATCCATAATAAAATCGTTGTAGAATCAGAAGATTACTGTTTATGACGGAACATCCCATTGATGCTATAAACGATATGTTTAGTGCTGTCTACAGAATAGAAAGGATCGAAATGTGGCACTTTGTACACCATGAATTCCCCTCAGAGATACACCACATGGCCACGTATGTGCACACCCCTTATAAAGCCGGTCTAAATAGTGGGTTCAGGGGCATAAAACAAGCATGCAGTCATGCAACCGTCATAGGAAACTCTAGCAATTAGTGTTGTAGTACTTAAGTATTGAGACCATAAACCTTGGACTCATTTGGACTTGTCTTTCCAACGAGCCAAGTGGCCAAGTTTCTCCCTGGTCAGATGTACTCTGGAAAACTGTAAGTGTTATTATTATATTATACAGGTAAGTGCCATTTAACTACTATCTGAGGTCTGACGTCTTAAAAACTATAACAATTTATAAGAGGAAATAGAACATAGATCGGCCTTTTAACTCTGGACGCTGCAGCTGGTCAAATAAAATAAAAAGGTTTAGCATGTGTATTTTAACTACCATAAATATTAATGTCATATTTTTGATGTTTTGTTTTCCTTTTCCAATTTATTTTCATGACTATCGACTATTGATTTACTTTGCATTACCGATGTGCAAAAAAGTATTTAGTCAGTCACTGATTGTGCAAGTTCTCCTACTTAGAAAGATGAGAGAGGTCTGTGATTTTCATCATAGCTACACTTCAACTATGAGAGACAAAATGAGAAAAACAATCCAGGAAATCACATTGTAGGATTTTTAAAGAATTGAATTGTAAATCATGGTGGAAAATAAGTATTTGGTCTATAACAACAGTTCAACTCAATTCTTTGTAACATAACCTTTGTTGGCAATGACAGAGGTCAAACTTTTCCTGTAAGTCTTCACCAGGTTTGCACACACCGTAGCTGGTATTTTGGCCCATTCCTCCATGCAGATCTTGTAGATTCACTCTTCCCAGCCTGGTGCAGGTCTACAATTTCCTTCCTGGTGTCCTTCGACAGCTCTTTGGTCTTGGCCATGGTTGAGTTTGGAGTCTGACTGTTTGAGGCTGTGGACAGGTGTCTTTTATACAGATAACGAAGTCAAACAGGTGCCATTAATACAGGTAACGAGTGGAGGACAGAAGAGCTTCTTAAAGATGAAGTTACAGGTCTGTGAGAGCCAGAAATCTTGCTTGTTTATGGGTGACCAAATACTTATTTTCCACCATGAATTACAATTAAATTCTTTAGAAATCCTACAATGTGATTTCCTGGATTTTTTGTTCTCATTTTGTCTCTCATAGTTGAAGTGTACCTATGATGAAATTACAGACCTCTCTCATCTTTCTAAGTAGGAGAACTATCACCCAACACCGGGTAGGGCCCTACCACACTAATGCTCGTATCTTAATGGAAGGGAATCCATGTTAACCCACAAGTTTGGATGTGATCTGAGGGTGTTCACAAACTTTCGGCCATACAGTGTATCGGCAACGTCTCAGACATAAGACTCGAGTTTGTTTAAAGATCCTTTCTCGTGCTCTCACTCGTCTGCTCCACCTCCAGTCTTCAGATGCAGCTCTGAGTGCCCAGTCGTGCCCCTGGGCATTAAGCTAGGTGAAACAGATATACAGCGTCCCTCGTCCTGGAATGTGAGCGCTTATGCAAAACAAATGTCGATGCATTAAGTATCAGTTCCTCGGGCCACACTCTCTGATCTCCTGACACGCCGCCGGCCTCCAAGCGGATAACAGGAACATGCGCTGAGAGTCCTGACCTGATGCCGTGCAATCAGATTAAAGGCAGCTTCCTGTAATGCTTTCTGCGCTGCAGGACAGGGGGTTGTGGACCCACTCCGAGGCGTTCATCAGTTTCTCTTACAGCCAGAGCGCGGGAGTCGTTTCATGGAAACCCTAAAGCTGCTGTGGAGAGAGGGGCAGATGGTGTTGATCCATCCACACCATACTGTAAGATTAATCGAGAAGTCCCTGCATTCCACAGCAGACTGTCTCTTAAAGCAGTGCTATACAGTACTCGGGTCTCTCTAAACGCCCTGTTTGGTTGCGATTGGTCTGAACACCAACCTCATTGTTCCCCTGCTTTGCTCACAGGAACCACTTCATTCTGATCAGCCTATCCAGGGAACACTGGGTACAAGATGGGAGTATACCATGGACCAGTTCATCTCAAAGCATTCACTCACTCGCTCACATTGGGGCATGTTTCATATAGACTCCTCAACACTGAAATTGCAACACCAATAAGGAACAGTGATGGAATTATGGAAATCACAGGATCGATTTGCTGATGATAAGAAATGGAAACAAAATAAGTCTCCTTGACACAAACTAGTTCCGTTCCGAGAGTGGGTTCGTATGTCCATAAGTTTGTATATCCAACATATTTATACTAAGCACCCAGCTTGTGACTCTCCAACATCTCATCTCTCTTACTTTCATTTTAGTTTGCATTGTTATGGCTCTATACCAGACATTCTGGGTTTAAAATAGTGCAGTAATTCCACAAAAAAGGGGAAGAAGGTATGTACTGTACACGGTCACGACCACAGTCCTTTCAGACTACACTACCCAGCATCCATCGCTCCTTCCATGTCATCCCTGTGTCTTGCATCATCTTTGTTTACATTCAAACTGTTTAGTTTTTGTCTCATTGGTTCGGTTATTTAAACCCTACACTGTTTGTTTGGCACAAATTGAGTACATTTAGCTTTTGTCCCGATAGTGCTCTTACAATTTCGGTTTTCCACTTCCGCATGCGTGTATCACGCAATTTTTCTTCGCTGTGTGCTGGACTATGTGTGGGATCTGTATATTCAGGTCTTAGTTTTGTTATTGCACTCGGATCCTCAGTGTTTTTTCAGTTTCTCAATAAAGCTCTGCTCTGTACCGGCTTCTAATGTTCATCTCCCGCTTTCAATCTGGATTTTATGCCCCTTGCACATGCCACAGATTGGAGATAGGTGCTTGAAAATTTGATCCTTTTCACATCTTGGCGACAACTGTTACGTACTCGATTTGCATACCCTTCCTTCTTGGTGTTGAAATTTCAGTGTTCAACGTTTCAATGACCTGAGAACAAATCCACACATCAGGTGTAAACGAATAAACCCCAAACTCCTTTATCAGCAGTACGTCTCATTTAGGCTACGTTCACACAGCAGGCGAAAGTGGCCCAAATCTGATCTTTGACATATGTGACACAGATGGGTTATTTTGGGGCTGTGTGAACGCACTGGATCTGTGCGTTCTGATCTGGATCATTTTCATATATGGAATAGAAATCTGACACAGATCTGATACGAGGCGTTTGCATCGTGTGACTTTTACGCCATACCAACTTGTCATTAGTCATAAATGTGCGCTGAGGAAAAAGGGAAAATGAACAACAGCAGTGAGGGAGGTTTTCAGTGGTGTGATTGTGAAGTGCAAACAAAAATTCGCGTTTGAGGAAATTTCTAAAGAAATGGCCGAACGTGGGCACAGAAGGACATGATTGCAGTGTCAAATGAAAATAAAAAGCTTAAAATCGACATTTAAAAGAATCCAAAGATGCAACCAAAGTGGCTCATGCTCTTTTGAACATGACCATTAATGAAGTGCCTGTTACTGCTGCCTTTGATTATAATTGTTTACCTCTGGACAAGCGGGTCATGTGAAGCGTCGCTCTTCTGCACTTCAGTTTAGGAGCATGAAGCGTTCAGACCAATGTCTAATACAGGTCACATTAAAAAGATTAAAAAACTAAATTGGATTTGGACCACTTTTGCCTGCTGGTTAAATGCATTACCTTAGATCTTGTGTCATTTTAAGTAAACCACCAGGTTAATTAAAGCTAAGGTTTATACTTCGTCGTGCCACGTGGTCCCACACCTCTGTATTATTGTAACTGGGTGATTCTTCAAAGGGGTGCTTTTTATCATCTTAAATTTTGAAAACTGAAATATGTAACAGTTTTGTTTTAATTATATCAAGATAATGTTCACGTGCAATAGAGTCAAGAATTAATGATGGCTACAACTGAGCTTGTATAGAATTTAAATATGTAAATGAATAGTGTTAATTTATAAACAATTAGTACTTTTTTGTGTTGGTAGTGATGTTTTGCAGCAATGACAGTTTTCACTTTTTCAGGTCATGGATTTGCCATAATGCTAGTCAACAGCTAGCGTATACGATGCATTTTAAATACATTTAAATAAAGAGAACTTTTTTTGTAAAATACTGCCATAATGGCATAAAGTGTAATGACCCTGAATAAACATACTCTATGATCAGGAGGAATAGATGATTATTAAATGATTCACATTTCCAGACATGACTCTGCTCTCATGGCGGGTATGTGATCGGTCTTTGTTTCCATGGTGACGATATAAACATGCGCTCCCTTCAAATAATTCGCTACAGAAATCGTAGACTGTTGCGGTAATGACAGTAGCATTGGGGACGATAAATTATTGTTAATTATTACATTCTGTGTCTTTTTAAGTCGTTATAAAACTTTTCTAATGAACTGATCACTTTTTCTCATTTTGTTATAAAAGAGAACATTTTAAAGTCTGGCCAAAGTAGCAGAGTATTAAAGTTTAAAGCATTAAAACAAATGGAAATCATAATGATATTTTGAATACCTAAGCTATTTATTTTGTGCTGAAGTATTTCTAACAAGATGTAAAAGTTCCCCTAATTGAAGAACCACCCAACTACCCCCTCACCTTGTGTCGCAAGATTTTAAAGAAGCTCTTAGGTCTTAGGCATTGTATATTGCTTAGTTTATATTCTGCTTGTTCTTTTTTAGGTTTTAGTGCTCACTGCACTTTGTAGTTCTACAATTACAGACTGTACATGCTTTGTTCGTCCCCTTTACTCTGTTCTCTAATGGTCAGGACCCCCACAGATCAGATCAGATACTATTTGGGTGGTGGATCATTCTCAGGAGTTCTTAACACCTCAGTGTCACTGCTGGACTGAAAACAGTCCACCAACCAAAAATGTCCAGCCACCAGCATCCTGTGTGCACTGATGAAAGATTAGACGTGACTAACAAACTCTACAACAACAGCTGAGCTACTGACTCTGACTTTACATCTACAAAGTGGAGCAATAAGGTGAATGTCTCTAACAAAGCTGTGTCTGATCCACTCATGCCAGATCTGTGGGGGTCCTGCCCATTAGAGAACAGAGTAAAGGGGATGAACAAAGTATGAAGACAAACAGATTTTAATTGTAGAACTCCAAACGGCAGTGAGCACTGAAACTTAAAGCAGAATATGAACTGAACAATCTAAAATAATAATGCCTAATACTTTTGCACAGTGCTGCATATATGCATCTAAGAGATCGCAAGCGTCAAGTATAAACGCCTGTAGAGTTTGCGCAGTGACACTCTCGAGCGAATGTTAACTAGGGCTTTAGGATCCTGTGTGAAATCTTCAGTAAGCAGTTCATCCCGCTGAGGGTCGAGAGCGCCACGCCCGTGCAAGAATACACCCAGTCCAGGACGTCAGACTCTCAGCATTCAGAAAATGGATCCATTGACAGCGGTCACACAACTACCCAAGGAAAACCAAGCAGTCATGAAGAGAACATGCCAAACTCCACATAGCCAGTAGCATGAGGCGAGGATCAAACCCCGGTCCTCTTTGGTACTGCCACAACGCTCTTCGCCTCACCACATCATCTTGGCTGCCCTTTTGGAGTCTTGGTTCTCCTAAGGTTTCTTCCTTATAACGTTTAGGGAGTTTTTCCTTGCCACTGTCGCCTTAGGCTTGCTCAGTTAGGGCTTCGGGCCTAGATCTTTGGAAAGCTGCTTTGGGACAATGCTCCATTAGAAATAAATTTGACTCGACTTGACTTGCGCCTCCCATATGTACATAATTGATTGATTTTCGGTTAAGTCCTCGACTCTTTCGTCGGTCACACTGTGCTGTGGATCAAACGTTTAGCATTTTGTTCAGCGGGTCCATGTGTGGGATCAGATGCCAGCTCAGGCTTCTCAGTGCTGGAGTTGTTTGTGTCTGGGGTCATTTCGTCAGCGATGTCGTTACACTCCTTCGTACCTTTTCCGACATCGGTGTTGTGGCTGTTCATCTTTTTCTCGGCGCACAAGCCGTCCTTTTCCTCCTCGGCTCCTTTTCTTTGCGTTTTTTCCATTTTCTCCTTGGCAGGCTTTGTCGTGGCGCCTCGACCCTCGCCTGTGTCGATTACGCCTCTCATCTCTTTAGAGAGTGACTTCTCGTTATCGCCGCTGATAGCTTCTCTAGTTTCATTCATGCTTGGCTTGTTGTTGTCAGAGCCTGAGCAGATTCTCTTGACCGTCTCCTTGGTGCCATTGCTGACGTGAGCACCTCGAGGGTCCCTAGCCGCGCTGTAGCCTGTCTGAACGGTGGACAGAGTGCGCTGGTGGCTGGTCTGCTGCTGGCAGCGGTACAGGCCGCGGAAAGCCGAGCGAAACTTCTGCGACATCAGGTTGTACACCACGGGGTTGATGGCGCTGTTGGCGTAGATGCAGGTCCTGCAGAAGAGCAGGAACCAGGCGTCCAGGTATGGTGCGCTGATGAAGGAGTTGATGAGCACCAGGGTCCTGTACGGCATCCAGAGCAGGGCGAAGAGGATCACCACCACAGCCAGCATCTTGGTGACCTGAGGAGAGCCGAAACGACACAGCGTTGGTAGGCGGGTGGAGGATGACACTGCATGTGACACAGAAAGCAGTGGGCAAGCGTCTGTGAGTAATATTGACTTTGTGAGTAATACCCGCAGTCTGGAAAGCCTATGGCAGGGTACTTTCAGACACTTTAGCTAAATATAACCGCACCACGCACGGTGAGAATTCAAAAGACGGAGTGCAAAGTGCCCTTTTATCACCATTCTGCCCGTGGTGAGCTAAGCAGCGGTCATTTTCCAAAGTGCCAATTTGAAAGGCGTATTGTGGGGAAGTTTCCTACACAATATTTGAAGTGACGAAGGTTTCTCTAACAGCCTGTAGTTCCTTCCCATGGATAGTGGTGAGCAATATGATATATCACATACAATCAGTTCCCAAAGACACTGAGATTAAAAAATGATTTAAAAAGAAGAATTTGGTGGCTAAACCATAGATTTAAACTACCACATTTTATCCAACTATACACAGATCATTGTATTGCACACAGATGATGTGACTTCATGGTAAAACAGAAAAAGAGAGAAAATGGGAAGGGAAAAATCGGAACCGGTTCCAAACTCCCAAGAACCGGGTACCCTGTATTACAAATATAATTTTGATTCCACCAGAAGATCTGGCCAGAAGATCTGCCAGGACCGGTGAGTCATGTGATCATGTAGTTTTGTTTTGATTCTCCCTGCTAGAGCATTAGTGGAAGATGAACTGTTTGACTCTGAGAGAAATGAAAAGGCGAAATGTAATATGTGTGGAAAGTCGATTTGTTATAAAGGGGGTTGCACCTCCAACATGGCTAAACATCTCAGGCAGCATGAAATTGAGCTTCAGTAGTGTACTGGTTTCAACCAAGTGTGGTCTCCTAACCAGATTAGCCGACAGAGTCTAAAACGTAAACAAAGCTTAACGCGATTTACTACCCATTAGAAAGTAAAAACATCCCCATTTCAAATAATCCCTGAGCTTGTGTTCGATTAGTTTTTAGCTATTTTCATATGGCATCATTATGAGACCATTATTATGAGACCAAAACACAGCACTGAAGATTTATAGTACTGAGCAGTGCTTAATTTGAGCCGGATCCTGCCACAAAAAGATAGGGTAGCTCGCATATTTGGAGCACAAGCGTTCCGGCACATATTTGTGTGGACTCAGCACCTCAGCATTTTTATATAGCCTATAAAATACAATGAAAATGAGCGATATTAATATTAATTTTTATAGGCCTATATTTGGTACTTATTTGTTTGTAACCCAAACGGCTCATTTTCTTTGCTGGTAACTCTCATATTGGATCATCAGTCAGCTATTGTGAGGTGTGGAAAAAAGACAACATAGTTAAGGTAATTTAAGTCTTTTCCATTTTATAGATATTCTATTTTGATGTCTAATGTATTGCTGTATTATGAGCACCTTTGTGTTTAAATGCCTACTTGACGGATCGTAGTACACTCTCTATTTCCTTACCTCCTGTATTACAAACTAAGCACTGGTACTGAGTAGTTATGACTTGTAAGATCCCAGAAGTTGAATCTGTTCATCTGGACATAGATTTTGTCGGAGAAACGTTTCGTCACTCATCTAAGTGACTTCTTCTCAAAATATGACTTGTAAGATCATGTTTTGATCCTAGCTGATTTATTTGACTAATGTATCCCCCGTTTTCAGGTATTTATGTCCTTTAGCGAAAGCTAAATGGAGTCTCTGCCGCTTTAAGAGACTGTTCAGTGTTTCCAGAGCACTGAGAAGATAAGCTGCTCAGCGTTTACCATGTCACTTTGTTTACAGATCTGCTAAGGGACTTGCTGTGTGAACACTCTGGGCACTCTCAGCACTCTCTGCCTGCTCCAGTGGGCACGTAAAATGTTCCGACAAACATACAGCAGATGTATCTGAGAGCTGACAGAAAGCTGATCTGCGGACATTGCTGGTTCGTCCCACGCCTCAAATACTGTTACGTTTTAGGTAGTGCTGTCAAAAGATTCTAATATTTAATAGCTCGAAAAAGGTAGATAGGGTTAGTCAGAGCTGGAGAGACAGAGAGAAAATACACAGAGATGACTGAATCCAAACTTAACAATGTGTGTTTTTGGCCACTACTAGTGATTTAGAGTAAGGCTTGAAAGTTTAAACCCTTGAAATCTGACCTAAATCATCGACAGATTTTCACACAGGTCCTAAGAGTGGATCAAGAAACCTCAATTAAATAAAAGCCTGTTTTAGGTTGGCTATAGCCCCAGTCCATCCCAGGTAAAAAAAAATGGACATTTTTAGTTTAAATCGTCAATAGTTTTGTTTATATATTTTCTCTTATTCAACCGTGCGATCTCTCTCCATATCCATAGTGTAATTACATTTGATGCACTAGGACCTGGGGGAGGCGCTGCTGGCCCAAAAAGTCCCTGAAATGATGCGATAGACTAAAATACTAAAATACCCAAGTGAAAACGTCTCAAATACAGCCAATATATCTAAGATCTCATTATATGATTGTTGGAATATTATGATTATTCAACCTGTTTCTATTTTTAGTTATAAAAATTGAAGTTAAATAGATCTAAAAATAGTTTTTCAATATGAGTTATTTGTATTTCGCTACTGGATTTAAGAAAAGCCTTAGTCTGCTAACAAAGTTTGATATAAAAAGCTTATTTTGACTGGTACTGCCATGTCTGTTTTTATATTTTTATTTTTGCCTCCAGACCCCCTACTCAAAGCTTAGTGCCCCTGTTTATAATCCCTAGTGACTCCATCAATTCACAGTCAGACAGATTGTGCACAAATCCACTATGCCATCATGCTCCCCTGTTATTTAGAGTACTGTGCAAAAGTCTTAAGCCATCATTAGCTATACATTGTTTTAGCAACGGAATAATGACCATATAAAAGTATTTCTCAGTCTTATTTTCAGAATACAACCAGGAAAAAACAGGAAATTTTAAAGCTCACAAGCCTGGATTGAAGTAGAAAAGAGGATTATGGAGTGAGGACTTCAAGTTTGAAATTTCTGGGTCTAATCATGAACAATATTATAGATTTGATTTCATTATACCATTACTAAAAGGCAAGGCAAGGCAAGGCAAGGCAAGGCAAATTAATTTACATAGCACCTTACATACCCCTTGGCCATTCTGCATGCTTTACAGAAAGGATTAAAACTACATTTGAGAAAAATGCATTTAAGATTTTAAAAACTAATACAAAAAGAAAGCAATATATTTAAGAGGAAAGGTCATTTTAAAATGCAGTATCACTCCCTGCGTTAGTGATGCCGCATAAACAAACCCTCCTCTCCAAATTACAGGGGACCCCAACAGATTCCCAAATTAACTCTACGCAGATAATATCAGCAAAACATCTGTGTTAGTTAACCCTGGGTTCATCAAGAGAGCCTTCCGCACTTGCATGTTTCAAAAGAACTACAGTACTCAAATATTCAGCAGATGGAGAGCAGGGTTACCCAGCGGGCCTCAAACCCGCCAAAATCCACTGTAGGACCCACAATTCCCACAACAAATCTAATGGTGGCCTGAGACTTTTGTACAGCAATATATGTTCTTTTATAAGAGCTATATAAGCACTATATAAATAAACTTGACTTGACTTGACATCTTTTATATGATAAAAAATAGTGATGTAATATTTCTTTGCAGGTTGCTCACTCCTCCCCTTACCAGCCTCAGCTCCCTCAGACAGCCTGTATGGGAATCCTGCCCCAGTCCAAAGGCAATGATTGCGTTGACATGTCCTTAATAATCTGATAACTGCAGAACATCTGATTTTATCAGTAATCTGATCGAGTTTACATGATTTTGAGTAATGGGAAACAGCAGTAATCAGATTTCTTCTTTGCAACCAGGCAATAATCTCGCAGAAATATGAGGCACAAAATTCAAACTTTAATACTAAATCAAATGATTAATTTTCTCGACTGTACACTGTGTTCCAGAGTCTCCACAAAGTGTTTGAAAGCCGTTTCACCGCCTTTAATTATGTGGTGCGTATTATTATCAGATCCAGGTAGAAGAAATCTGCTAAGGTCAATGGAAAAAGAGGTCCAGTACAACCAAGTCCTTAGGATATGCAGACCTGGCAACCGCGAGGGAAGGCTCACCTACATGCTCAGACTGAAAACACCGATTATAATCAGGTAACAGGTATACATGCTATGAGTAATCTGATTACTGGAGTAAAATCCAACTCTGTTTATCGGATTTCATCCTTTTGTAGACTGGAGTATGCTGCTTACATGACCGCTTGGATAATCAGAAAACAGAAAGACAAATATGATTGGATTATTAAGTGTATTAGACCATTGTGCCATCCAGGAACCTACTGTGTAAATGTAGTATAAAATATTCCCATATCTCCAGATTACACTTTTAATAGTAATTGCTCAGGCGTTTGGAAACTTTCTTAGCAAACAGTTGGTGAAACTCATCTATTGTAGATAGGCTATTTTTAACCTGTAAAGGTAAAAGGCACTGCATTCCAATACAACAGGGGGTATGCCCGGGATACAGGAAGAGAGGATAAGAAAAGGTTGAAAGAAGAACATTGTCACAGAGCCTGTGGCTTCGTGTCCATGGTGACCGTGTGTAGACAGGCGATGGATAACCTCGGGGGAGGAAAGGAATGAAATCACCGTCAGAGCCGTCTATGGCGCTTTTACTTTTTCCATTCTCACGCAGCGTCGAGCTCACGTCTCCTTTCTTTTATTAGAGTAGTGCGATTAGAAGCTCATCGCTCCCCGGCAATCACCTTAATGACATCTAAAACAGATCTGCTGAGGATAATTGCCATTTGTCATCCCACACCAGAGCCTGAGTGACAATGCCGAGATGTTTTCAAACATCGTGACTGCCCAAATTTTAATTGGAAGCGGCGTGCGATTGGAGGAGCTCGACTAATTAGCCGAGCGAGAGATAATGAGGGTGACGAGCGGTGACATTTCCGAAACGTGAACTCCCCGTCAGCCCGAAACAAAGTCGGAACACGACATAAAACAATGCAGGCCACGACTGCTTAAGCGCCCACGACGATCTGATTCAGCGCAGCGGATTAACTTCACACAGATCTGCAGATTAAACCGGAGCTCGGCGAATTCTGTGAAATAATCGCGTGATCGAAATGGCCGGAGGTGTGCGGAGAAAGTCTGGAGAACAAACTCTGAGGAGAACGTATTGGTAATCCTGGAGAGCACAATCACAATCTGAGGCATTAAGCATTCTTCAGCAAATGCCACAAATCACGTTACGCTAATCTGCTTCTCCAGTCGAGTCCTCCCAAGGCTACGCTCTGTGCCTTGCACAAGGAAGTGAGTGGGCTCTCACTGGCAAACCCACCACAGAACAGCGGTCTCATATTCGCGCCCATCTGCATGCCCACGCCAGGGTCAGCCAGAGTGTTAGTAACCCCACATCTGGGTGATAATAGACTAACAGCGGAACCTTATATTCAATAACCCTGCTCATTTATTATCTATATAATATATCTATCATGTCACTGATAACTGGTGGAGAGGGTGGTGGAGTAGCAACATTTTACTGGGCCGTTCAACGTGGACAGTGCCCCAGTAAAATGTTGCTGCGCCCCAGTAGATTCCTGGCGATTAAAAAGTCAATTGCTGAGCAGAACTACAGGACACGCCAGGACAATTCACTACAGGCACTACATTTCCCATAATGCGCCAGCTTTCAGTCAGAGCCAGTTTCTTTCGATTTACCGCCTGTAGTAGGGGACATCCACAAATATTTAACAGAAAGTCAGTCAGGCTGCAGGCAATTAGGGAGTTTTTCCTTGCTGCTGTTGCCTTAGCTTGCTTAATTTGGGATTGGATTCTCCATTGTAAAAAGCGCCTTAGAAATAAAGCTGACTTTAACTTGTTCTTCATTTCTCAGCCATGTCAGAGTAACGTCCACTTTAGTGTTAAATCACTTCATCTACAGTATTTAGTGTTTAACGGGCTTATTTTTATGCACGGTTGTGCCCCTGCGACTGATTGGCAAGCAGGGGTACAGCTGTGTCCCTCTAAATTCTGTCTGTGCCCCAGTGTAACGAGTGTTGACCAAAAAGAGTGAGGGTTTAAGTCCCAGTTCCCACGCTGTCATTGTAAGCAATGTCCTCAGTGTACCGATAACATGATGTATACAGTACACTATATTCTTCCATGAGCTGTTACACTTCAAAAAAGTCAGTCCCAATTTGTGCCCTCTTATAGCTTCCATGGTCACGCTGTTTTTGTGAAGTGGAAACACCTAGGAGTAACACCTCAGCCAGGAAGAAGTAGCTCAGAACAGGACAACAACATCAACGACATCAGTCCTTGATTGTTTTTAACCCACTTCTGCATAAATGTGGCCTAAAACATCATCAGATTCTCACGCACATCCAAAAAATGATTACAGTGGATCACTTATTTATTTAGGAAAATATCCAGTAGTGCGTAAACAAAATATCATTTGTTTAATTGGGTTCTCTGTATAGGTTTTAGTGCTCACTGCACTTTGTAGTTCTACAATTACAGGCTGTAGTCCATCTGTTTCTCTACATACTCTGTTCTCTAATGGTCAGGACCCCCACTAGGACCAGCACAGATCAGGTTCTGTTTGGGTGGTGGATCATTCTCAGCACTACACTGATGTGGTGTGTTAGTGTGTTGCACAGCAGTGCTGCTGGAGTTTTTAAACACCTCAGTGCCATTGCAGGACTGAAAGTCGCTCAACAAGCCAGAAATATCCAGCCACCAGCATCCTGCAGTGTCCTGTGAACACTAAAACACAAGCTGTACAACAACAGATGAGCTACTGTCTCTGACTTTACACCTACAAGGTGGACCAATAAGCTAAATGCCTCTAATAAAGTGGATAGTGAGTGAACAGTGGTTTGAAGCTCCAGCAGCACTGCTGTGTCTGATCCAATCCTACCAGCTCAACACCGACTAACACACCACCACCACATCAGTGTCACTGCAGTGTTGAGAATGATCCACCACCCAAATAGGACCTGACAAGTATTTATGAAGATCAGTGGAATGGAGTGACGAATCCAAGGTTTAATCTGACAAGACATTATATATGGTCATTACAATTGCTAAAACAACAAATCTAATGGTGGCCTGAGACTTTTGCACATTTCTGTTGCTTCTAAGAGTGGTGGAAGCTTAATACCTGCTGTCATTCCCATCATCCTTGATTGGAATCTGTGCTGGATTGCTTCGTCTGGATCCTGATCTACCTGCAGCAGTGAGTAATCGCACCTGAACACCAAGAGACTTTTACTTCCAGTATCTCCTGCTAGAAACTTTTCCATTTCAACTAAACCTTTTTCATCTCTCAAGACTCTTGTTTACAGTCTGGTACGCTGAATATCAGCTTCTCCTCGTATTTGTCTAAACCCTGTTGTTTGCTCTCACTCCAGGGGAAGATGGGCTCTCAAAGGGAACCTGGTTCCTTTCAAAATGTAACCCTTTCTCACCCTCACTTTAGGTGCAGCAAAGCTCTCCTAGATCAAGGAAAATTTACCTCTGCCTGTAGTTATAAATATACCGAATGGTTTTGTGGCTAAAAATGAGTCGCAGTTCAGAAGGAATTATCTGCAATTTGTAGAAGCGACTCTGCTCCAGCAGTTCACAGATTTTAATTGGAAGTGAGGGAGCGCTGGCGTACGCTGCTCTTAAGAGATGTGTGTAATGGGGTAGAACCGAACATGCGGCGGATAGATCCTTCCTACATCTCGCCTGGGGACAGCGCTGCTTTCAGGTGTACAGGGAGACTATTAGATTCCGAAGGAATATCGTTCATGTCGCTGATTCCTATTGTAATGAGTCTTGAGGCACAAACACAGAGCGAGATGTCTGCTAGAACGTACAGAAAATCATCACGCCCTATTGAGATCCTCGCCATTTGTCACATTATACCATGAAAATAAAAATAAATAAGATCTAACTTTTTCAAACTATTATAACAAAAAATTCTGATTTGGTGACCAGCCCTTTAGAGTTACCATATAAACTTGCTCAGGTACAACCAATCACCTTCCAGATCACACACCAGGATAATGGACCCATGCCTGATATCAACTGCAGTGGTTTGGATTACTTCAGAATAAAAACAGCTGCTCCTTGAGGATTCCACTACTACTAGTGCATGGTAACACAAAAACACACCATAGTTATAAAGGTACTTTCAAAAGTGCTCTGTGATAAAGCTGTGGAAAGGCACACGTTAGGAGATGGATACAGGTGGCACCATCAACACTTTGCCAAGATCAGTCGCCTTCCAAACTGGATAACTGAGCCAAAAGGATACTGATCAGAGAAGCTACCAAGAGGCCAGTGGCAGCTTTGAAGGACAAGTCTGTGCTTCTCACAAACTTTACCCAAAGCTGGCCTGAATTTCAGGGTAGCAAGAAAGAAGCCGTTCCTGAGAAAGACTCTCATTTGTGCCTTGCCATAAAACACCAGCAAGACTCTACTGTCATGTGGCAAAGGGTTTTATGGTCAGATAAATCCAAGACTGAACTTTTTAACCGAACTCCAAGCATGGAGCACAATTATTTTATGGAGGTGTAACTCTTCAGCAGGAACTGGGCAAGAGTAGTGTGTATAAGAAGTATCGCTTTCCTGGGAAAATCCAAAATTCAGAGTAAGGTTTCTGCTGAATGTTTATTTATGTTTATTATAGGATTCCCACTGTAAAGTCGAAATATTGTTACGTCCCTTTATTTCTGCTTTCTGCGTCTTCTCAGGTCCAATCAGTGGCACGAATGCAAGGTTTCTATCATACCTACCTTTGGTTTAAGGATTCTTAACGTTACAGCATTTTCAGGTTTCCGCGTGTATGTTTTCCATTTTTCTGAATTTTTGTGGCACATCAACGGAAGTAAACAGACAGGGTTCAAGTGTGTAATTGGATTACCGTCTAAACAGAGATGGAACTCGCTCACCCACCTGCTTCCGAGAGGATAGTGTGCTCTTTGGCCGTCCCTGGAGACCTCCCTTGGCTGTATCGACAGGTTCCTTGCAGCTTCTCCTGAGTGTGGTGGCTGCCATGGTGCCCGAGTCAGGAGGATGGGACATGGGGTTCAGGTAGAGGATTCGGGCGATGAGGCCATACAGGGCTATGGCTAGCAGCAGCGGGATGACATAAAAGATGGCAAAATCGATGAGGTAAATGGGCAGGTAGAGGTCCCTGGAGACACGGTAGCCACACTGGACGCGTCCATCGCTGTTCACCTGGATGTCCACGAGGAAGAGCCAGAGCATGCAGTAGCCACAGGTGAAGACCCACACTCCTGCGATGATGCGCTTGGCCCTGGAGACGGTGCACACCGTCTGAGCCCTCATCGGGTGACAGATGGCTATGTATCTGAGGCAAGACAAGGGTAACCATTAAATGTGTACTCATTATAACTTGGAATAGCAGAGCCTGGATAAATGTACGCTCACAATGATGTGAGGGTGCATTAAACGTCATTATCTGACCAGTTCTGACCCGGAGCATAAAGAGTTAATAGTCCAAGACCTGTCCGAAAAGCAATGAATGCCCCGGCAGATCTGATAAAACGTTACCCGTGACATTTGCGCAGACAAAGGTTCTAGACCTCAGATCTGTTTTTCTAAGCATCGCCATTTATACTGACACATTTCACTTGCCACTGTGGGCAACTGGACAAAAATCTGATCCCAGTGTGACATATTGTCAATCCTTGACAGTAGAATCTGTGGGAATCCAAGAGAGCACAATTGGCTGCTGATAGGAGGGCTGCTGGTGGTATTTCTCTTTCATTAGTATTCAGAGTGACTGACTCAGCCATAGGTTGTAGTAAAAGCACCATGTAATTTAAAAAATCTATGTATTTTTTGCACAATTTCAAACCAGAAAAAGTTGGGACAGTATGGAAAATGCAAATAACTTAAAATACAAAGTGTTTCTTACATTTACTTTGGCTTTTATTTCATTGCAGACAGTATGAACCCGAGATATTTCATGTTTGTTCTGGTCAACTTCATTTCATTTCTAATAAACGTCCATTCCTGCATTTCAGGCCTGCAACACATTCCAAAAAATGTTGGGACGGTAAAGCATGTATCACTTTGTAATGTTGCCGTTCCATTTCACCACACTTAAAAGACGTTTTGGCACCAAGGACACCAAGTGATTTAGTGTTTCAGGTCTTATTTTATCTCATTCTTCCTGCAAAGACGTCTTGTGTAACAGAACGGGGTCCTTGTTGTGGCATTTTTTTGTTCAACAGTTTTCACACATCCTCTATTTTGGACAGGTCAGGACTGAAGGCGGGCCAGTCCAGTACCCGTACCCTCTTCTTCCACAGCCATGCCTTTATCATGTGTGCAGCATGTGGTTTCGCATTGTCTTTTTGATAAATGCATGGACGTCCCTGATAAAGATGTCGTCTTGAAGGCAGCTTATGTTGCTCTAACATCTCAGTGTACTTTTCTGCATTAATGCTGCATCACATAAGTGTAAATGACCTTTACCAAGGGCCCTGACCCGACCCCATACGATGACAGAGCCTGGCTTTTGGACTTGTTCCTTATAACAGTCTGGATGATCCTTTTCTCCCGTCTTGGTCCTGAGCGCACAGTGTCAATTTCTTCCAAAAAAAAGATCTGTTCCCACTGTGGTCCATCCCAGATGCCTCCGAGCCCAGAGAAGTCGACGCCACTTCTGGACATGGTTATAAAATAATGTTTCTTTTTTGTACAGTAATATTTTAAGTGGCATTTGTGAATGTAACTCTGTACTGAAGTGCTTGATAAAAGTTTGATAAAGAAATCCTTTGACCATGTGGTTCTATCAGATATTGATCAATGACGTTCTTGATGCAGTGCCGTCTGAGGGATCGGAAAAAACCCCTCTTTAGTTTAGGCTTGTACCCTTGCCCTTTACTGAAATTCCTCCAGATTCCTTAAATCGTTTACTGATATTATGCACTGTAGAAGAAGAAATATGTAAATCACTTCCAAGCTTTCTTTGAGAAACACTGTTTTTAAACATTTAAATAATTTCTTACACATTTGTTGATAAACTGGAGATCCTCTGCCCATCTTTGCTCCTCAAAGATTCAGCCTTTTGAAAATGCTGCTTTTGTACCAAATCATGATTATAATCACCTGTTTGAAATCAATCATTATTTAGTTGTTTTTTTACCTCAATTACTAACAATAAATTGCTGCCATCCCAACTTTTTTTGGAATGTATTGCAGGCCTGAAATACAGAAATGGATGTTTGTTAACTAAGGAAATGAAGTTGGCCAGAAATGCTGCACTTTCATCTCACCCTCTCTGCTTTCAAAATCTCATAATGTTGTCACATTACATTTCTGATATCATATTTCCACTGACTCTTTCCTTACCTCTCCACGGTGAAGGCTGTGATGGAG
Source organism: Ancistrus triradiatus (assembly GCA_025084515.1). Lineage (NCBI taxonomy): Eukaryota > Metazoa > Chordata > Actinopteri > Siluriformes > Loricariidae > Ancistrus > Ancistrus triradiatus. The sequence goes on from JAJAGP010001134.1 coordinate 35,773, forward strand.
CAGGAGGACACGTTGATGCCCAGGTACTGGAAGTAGGTAATTCCCAGACACCCAGCTTGGCCGTACACCCAAGTGGCCATGAGGCTCTCGGAGATGTTGGGCAGCCCAGCCGCCACCAGCACTGTCAGATCAGCCACGGCAAGGCTTACCAGGTAGCAGTTGGTGGGTGTACGCATGTGTCGGGTGGTCAGGACCACCAGGACCACCATAATGTTGCCCACAATCCCCACGCCACACACCAGCAGCACCAGGAACACAGAGACAGTCTTATACTCGACTGACTCGGACACTGGGTCTCCTGGACTCAGCAGGGAGACGTTTGACACGGAGCTGCTGTCCATCTTGGAGCTCATGTTTTCTGCCATATCTTTTTGGGCTTTGTGTAATATTTAAAAAAAATTAACACAAAGTAAGAAAAATGGGGATGTGAGAGAAGAATGTGGAGGCGAATGAAAGGCTTTGATGGACTTATGCTCACGATGTTGACTGTGCTTTCATTATTCTTCTTTAAACTCCTATAATTCCATTAGCAGCTGAGCGTTTCATTTCTGGTATGCCTTTACTTGTCTCTTAATGCAATTGTCCAGCCAGTCAATCCCCCTAAAAATAGAGATGGCAACAGTCAATAGGCAAAAGAGCAATCTCTAACACTGCTAAGAGGATTTCACAGGCATGCCTAAATTACTTGATAATAGTGCACGTCCATCTCCTGTAGAAAAATGTATATGCAACTATTTTAACACCAGAATACTGCAAAAGCACTAAGGAAAAAAAAATTTAAAAACCAGAATGTACTGTCAAATTTTATGTACTGTGAATAGAAATGTTAAGTTAACAGTTGAATCATAATAATTCATATTTCTACCATAACATTACCCTTCGACCACGACTACAACTGTGAATTCTCACATTATCACATGCAATGCATTCAGAAAACCTTCCAGCAGTGGTGAAAATCAAAGTCTACAGCAAACCCTAATCAGAATTGTGGCCGAAAGACATTCTTCTTTAAGGCTAGAACTGCTTCTAGCAGTCAAAACCGGTTCTTCACAACCCATTTCTGACAGAACACTCCATAGGGATCTGCATACCATGAACATACGGAGCAGAGTGGCACAGAAGGAGCCTTTGCTCACAAAGTTGCCTGGTTACAGTGGGGGGAAAAGATAGAAAATCAGATGGACAGATCATGACTGGACATGTTATGTGGTTATCAGATGAATCTGGTTTCTGCCTGTATGTGAATGACGCTGGACATCATGTTTATCAGAGACCTCAGGAAGCCTTCAGTGAGGACTGCGTGCAAAGTGTGGATCAAGCTGGAGGAGTTTCTGTGATGTTTGGGGGGTTTTAATGATGTTTAAATGGGTCCTTTGGTTGAGGTGAGAGTACATTTGAAGCACACTGCCTACGAAGAGCTCCTGGACAACCTGGCTTTTCATTTTGCTCATTATCTTACCGAGGACCATAACATTGCTATCTATATTCTAATATGACAATTCTCACATTCACAGGGCTGAAAATGTGACTGATTGGCATGATGGGCATTCAGGAGCAGTCACACATCTGAACTGGACAACAAAACCCCCAGATGTGAATCTTCTTGAAAATCTGTGGGACTACCTAACAATGAGTAAGACGTTCAGGGTAAGAAGCAGCTGAACATTTATGTCACCTACATCCAGAAACTGGTCCAGTCCATTTCAAATCACATCGCAGCTGTAATTCGTGCTAATGGAGATATTACATGGTGTTAGGTATGTTTCAATCAAAAGTGACTAATTATTTGTCATCTGAGCTTATTATATTATATTGTATATTAAGTACAGATTTCAATGTCACATTTTCTGCGTAATGGCTCCAAATTGGTTTACAGATTAGACAAAATCACTAAAGACAAATATAAGTATACGCATTATGCTTTCCAAAAGTTTTATTTCTTTTAGGGACCACAACATATTAGGGAGGCTAAGTGCAGGGACGGCTACTCAAGTACTTCGTGGTTCTTTTCAGCAGAAAACCAAAAGTCTGACAGAGAAGGTCACTAAATCCGAGGTGTACTCATCATAGCATAATCTGCCGATCCATTGTTGATATATTTTCCAATCAAATGTGCTGCATTCATGTTCCCTTGAATTGGGTATGGGGGTGGGGGGTGGAGGAGAAGGTCAGGGATCGGGGTCTTAATGCTACCTCACAGAAATGAGTTTTTGCAGGCTAGGATGTCTGGAAATGATCTATCACATAACATCTGGACAGCGGTGATGGTCCTTTTCCACTGAAAGATGAGGTGGCTGACAAACTGGGCACAGTATCACACAGACTACAGTCAGAAATTGTACACCCACAAAGTCACCTATATTTGTAGGGGGTATTTCCCTGCAGCGGTCGCATCTGACTCCTCATTTGGGGTCTAGACTTGGCTTTATGTAAAGCTGCTTTGTGTTGTTCAAGGCACTAAGAGTAAATACATTGAAATGAATGGATTTCCAAAGTAACCATGTAAAAGCCTTTCTGATGGAAATAAATGAATCTGCCCAAATGCTAAATGATGCAAATTAGCACATTTATATGAGGCATACTTTAAAATACTAGGTAGCACTGAAAGAACGATAATAATAAATGCATAAAATAATAATATAAGCCGTTCACTTCCAGCGCCATGCCTTAAAATCACTGCAAATGGACATGGATGTACAAATGTTACCGTTTAACAGCTTTCACGTCCGCTCACGACATTGTTTTGCAACGAGAAACCTTACCTCTGAGGTCCTGGAACGCCTGAGATCCAAAACCAATTTGGGTTTGTAAGAGTGTACAGGCGTCATGTCAAGACAGCTCACTGGGTCTCCTCGCTCTTGTAATAAACTGAGGAAGACACCAAATGAAAAGCAATTCAGTCCGAGCCTGTCTGCGCTGCAGACTAGTCACATCTGACTTCGTCTTCTGGCCACGGATGGAGTTACATTTGAAATACTCCGAATGCCAGACAGAAAAGTGCAGTGTCCAATAAGCATAGAGATTTATTTTTCTACGCAAGACATATGCACACGCCTACACTCCATTCACTGCCAGTCAAGCCCGTGCGTCTGCGCATAGCTCAAAATGTCATATTCAAAGCCATTTGTCCAGTTAGCATTAATCTTTTGTCCTTTTCGCCCCTCTTTTTAATGCATACGTGTTAGCTCCATAGACTCCCAGAGACACATGCACTTCAGCGAGTGTCTGTTAGCTCTCTTGAGAATACATGGACGCTTCCGCCATATTGGTCCAGGCAAGATTGGCTTGTACACAAATACAAGTGAATGGAGGAGTTGCATTTTTTCTTGTTAAAATGCACAATAACCAAATTATTTCTCAACCGATACTCAAACTCACATTTTTTGTCAAGTATGGATTTGGATTATTTCCCTTGGTTAATACATGTGGAAACGTTCCTTTATAATTTCATGTCCATGAATGTCAGACTCGGCTCATTCAGTGTGAAATACTGGAAAAATAATCTAAATAGTGCATCTTTAAGTTCTTATAAATGACCATCATTGACAAATGTAAATAATTAAAAATCAAATAGTGAGACACAGGCAGTCAGTCTGCTTTCTATTTGTGATAACAGTGAAATGGTTCAAATAAGGTTCTTATGTTTGAATGCAGTGTTTTCCATAACGCTTTTCATTTTTAAACCAAAAAAGTTCTATTTTGGTCTCATCCATCCACAAAACATTCTTCCAATAGCCTTCTGGCTCGTCCACGTGATCTTTAGCAAACTGCAGACGAGCAGCAATGTTCTTTTTGGAGAGCAGTGGCTTTCCTCCTGGAAACCCTGCCATGCACACCATTGTTGTTCAGTGTTCTTCTGATGATGGACTCATGAACATTAACATTAGCCAATGTGAGAGAGGCCTTCAGTTGCTTAGAAGTTACCCTGGGGTCCTTTGTGACCTAGCCAACTATTACACGCCTTGCTCTTGGAGTGATCTTTGTTGGTCGACCACTCCTGGGGAGGGTAACAATGGTCTCGAATTTCCTCCATTTGTACACAATCTGTCTGACTGTGGATTGGTGGAGTCCAAACTCTTTAGAGATGGTTTTATAACCTTTTCCAGGCTGATGAGCATCAACAACGTTTTCTGAGCTCCTCAGAAATCTCCTTTGTTCATGCCATGATACACTTCCACAAACATGTTGTGAAGAGCAGACTTTGATAGATCCCTGTTCTTTAAATAAAACAGGGTGCCCACTCACACCTGATTGTCATCCCATTGACTGAAAACACCTGCCTCTAATTTCACCTTCAAATGAACTATTAATCCTAGAGGTTCACATATTTTTGCCACTCACTAATATGTAATATTGGATCATTTTCCTCAATAAATAAATGACCAAGTATGATATTTTTGTCTCCTTTGTTTACCGGGGTTCCCTTTATCTACTTTTAGGACTTGTGTGAAAATCTGATGATGTTTTAGGTCATATTTATGCAAAACAATACAAGATTTCTCAAGGGTTCACAAACTTTCAATCGCCACTGTATATTATGTCTATGCTGCTTACCTAGAAGAGTTAGAGTTTAAAAACAAACATGGTGGTAGAATTCCAACAAGATTAATTAATAGTATAAACACTTTTGTAAATATTTCATTATGACATTTTAATGAAATTGAAGGGAAGCTGGGCTTTCTGTGTATTCTTAAAGCAATGGCCTGTGATGTCTGTACTCTGTTTGCTCTCACTCTTTCCACTTGCTGTTGGTTCATGACTGCTTCCTTCAGCTATAGAATTTAATGAAGCTGGACCCTAAAGCTCAAACTATCCAATTAATCTCAAACATACTGCATGGGGATGAGGTTGAGGCGCTGTAGGGCTTCAAGCTCTTTCACACCTAACCCAGCAAAAGCCGAAGCAAGAAAGAGTTTCCTCGAACAATCATGAAGCATTTCCTAGAAATTATGCTGTGTAGCATTTCCCTTCACTGGACCAAACCATCAAACACAGAGCCAATCAATTGTTTCTTTTTGAGCACAAACCACAGTGAGTGCATGAGTGCCAATTTAGGTGCTGAACTCAGATTAAGAAATCTTATAAAGAAAGCTGGATTTTATCCAGTAAGTAATCGGAGTATCCTGGAGTATCCTGGAGAAATCGGATTTATCAGCATGCATATACCCTTTCTCCACCTCTGTATGCACGCAAAAGTGACCAGCTAGAGTGTAGAGCTGTCGTGGAAGTGACTAGGAGAATCAAACACAGTTGCCAGGTCTGCTTATTGTAAAAGACTTCACTTCTTTTGGGCTTGTTTCTCTCGTGGGATCTGGCAACTCTGAAATTAAATGCAGGAGGAAACTGGAGTGCCTGGAGGAAACCCACACAGACACAGGGAGAACATGCAAACTCCATACAGGCAGATACTGACCGGGAATCAAACTGTCTGAGCCAATGTTATCCTGGATTGATGAGCAGAACTACAAGTCATGCCATGCAACTTCACTGCAGAATGTACTACATTTCCCATAATGCCCCAGCATTGCGTTCCAAAAGCAGCTAACGTTTACAGACAGAGCCAGGTTCTTTTGGTTTTTCGCATGGATTCGTGGACAGAAAGAAAGTCAGCCACACTGCATGTGTTGTAATGATGGCTCATAGCTCTGTGTTTTGGCTAAATACTAATAATGTACCAAAAATATATATTAGAGCACTAAAGCAAAGGCATCAGTTATGATCGCAGAAACAAAGTTAATGCAATTCATTTAAAAATGTTTTAAATTTAAAAAATAATTTCTCATCCTTGCCACAGTAACGCCCACTTTAGTGTTAAATCACTTCATCTATTTAGTGTTTAACAGGTTTATTTAGATGCACAGTTGTGTCCATATGACTGATTGGCAAGCAGAGGGGTACAGCTGTGCAGCTAAATACCATGTGTTCCCCTGTAAGAAATTGGTACTGGTGGTAGCCTAGCGGTTAAGGTACTGGACTATGGACCAGAAGGTCCAGGGTTCAAATCCCACCTCTGCCAAGATGCCACTGTTGGCTCATTGAGCAATTGCTTGAACTGTAAGAACGTATCAACTGTAAGTCGTTCTGGATAAGGGCGTCTGCTAAATGACCAGAAGCCTAGAAAAAAACCCTTGTGTGTATTGAGCTAGTACAATTAGCTGCTTTTGTTAAAAACACACACCGTCACACACTGTCCACTTTATTAGAGACACCTTATTGCTCCACCTTGTTGATGTAAAGTCAGAGACAGTAGCTCATCTGTTGTTGTACAGTTTGTGTTAGTCATCCTCTAATTCTTCATCAGTGCTAACAGGATGCTGGTGGCTGGATATTTTTGGCTGGTGGACTTTTTTCGGTCCAGCAGTGTCACTGCAGTGCTGAGAATGACCCACCACCCAAATAGTACCTGATCTGTGCTGGTCCTGATCATTAGAGAGCAGAGTAAAGAGGACGAACAAAGTATGAGGAGAAACGGTCTACAGTCTGTAATTGCAGAACTACAAAGTGCAGTGAGCACTAAAACTTACTGAACAATAGAGAACGCAAACCTTATCAAAGCTGCCAAGCAGGAAAGCAAGCCGTGTCAGAAGCTCACCGGACATCAGCATTAATATACTGGAAGTTATTTTGAGCTCCAGTCACTCTTGGATGCGTTATTACGCGGCGCTCATTAAAGCTCTCATTACGCCAGTAACTGTCCTGTGAAGAGCTTTTTCTCACCGCGCTGTAATGACAAGCTTGATTTAGAAACTGGAAGTGATGGTGCGCTGATGAGAGCCCGCGATTTGAATTAAGCTGTCAGTCACTCGGTCTGCTCTCCTCACTGAGTGGATCCCAATCATACTGTAAAGCATGTGAACCCCCGAGAGCTCTCAAGCCTTCCGCAGCTATAGTTCTCTCTGACATGTTGATCCAGTCGCTTCATTCCACCAGCATCGGTATGGCTGGAAGACAGTTTGGAAGACTAGCGTGAAAACTGCTCCAATGGAAAACAATCCTGATTGTAGTTTTTTGAAAGAGATTAGTTTTGAAACAAACACAGGAGCATGATTCTTGTTCAGATCTCTGCTTAAAGAAACTCCCGATTTTTTCCAACAATACTTACACCTTGTTTCTTCTCACCAGTTTTTATATCACTGACCCTCCAAGTGATACCAAGGTGAATTTGATTCATTCTACACTTAATTTTATACAGGCTTGTACATAGCAGAATGCACGTCACACACTTGAACAATATTCCCCAAACATTATGTGACAGTACAGAACATGTTTATCTCCCTATTGGTTTATTAGGCTACTTGCAGCACATATTATACCCTACTATGTGGCACAGTTCTTTTTTTTTCAATCCTACACTTCAATCTAAAATCCTAAAGGTTTGTAAATGTATCAACACATTCTTCTATCCCTACTCATTTTTAAATAACTGTAAGCAGTATTATGTTTAGAAATCATTTTTCCACAGCTCACACACTTTAAATATTTTGATGCACATATTTACGCTCAGTTATCCTTAATGAGGGTATAATCTTTAAAGCTTAAGCAACTTTCTTTTTCTACATAACGACACAGTGTTAAGCCGAAAGCAGTAGCGCATTTCAATCATTACAGTCATGTGAATTCACAACTAACTTCAGAATGTCTTCAGTAAATCCAGCGCGTCTTACCTTTTTCTTCTTTTCTTGTTTTTTGCACCCATGCACGCTGTCCATGCAAAGCTCTCTCCTGTTGCCTGGGCTGAGAAATCCAGCTGTCAAATGAAGATTTGCTGCATTTATCAGAATCAGAAATAAAGAATGATGTAGGATGATGTAGCGGAGGCGCTGACTGAATTGAATGCGCTCTTTAACTACCATCGGCACTGAAGGATGTACAGGCGCTGCTGCTGCAATACCGCCTCCTAGTGGTACATGTCTACAAGTAATGATGGGCTCGCTATACTGCCGAGGTGATTACTGCGTGTCAGAGAAGAGCTTAAACTATGCCGTTTTCCAGAACGTTCTCTATGTGTTTGTATGATAAATTGTAAAATGACGGACACTTCCACAATTCTGGGAGGTGATAAGCAAAGTTGTGCCCTCAGTGCTGCTCTTTATGTACAACCCCAAATCAAAAAAACGTTGGGACAGTGTGGAAAATGCAAATTTAAAAAAACGCAGTGTCTCTTGCATTTACTTTCACTTTTATTTCATTCCAGACAGTATGAACCCGATATGTCATATTTTATATGGTCAACATATTTAAAACATTTTATATGGTCAACATAAACATCCATTCCTGTTCCTGTCCAATGCTGAACTGTGGGAAAGATAAGCAAATCTACCCCAGTTCCCACATCTCAAACACTTGATTATAAAATGCTAGACATCCATCGATAACTGTTAAAACACCAATAAAAATGGCATCCGTTGCTTTGGGGATCTTTCTTTACTCTGGTTGGTGGACTACTTTCAGTCCAGCAGTGACACTGAGGTGATTTAAAACTCCAGCAGCACTGCTGTGCAGCATACTCTAACACACCACCACCACATTACAGTGTTTCTCAGGGCTCGGTTCTGCAACCTCTCCTTTTACTGTAGCCTATGGTGTTTCTCAGATCTCAGTCCTAGGACCACTGCGATTACTAGGACCTTTATTTGCCTCAGCATTTCTCAGGGCTCAGTTCTAGGATATGTCCTTTTATAATTGTGGTGTTTTTCAGACATGAGTTCCTGGACTGTGTCTCTTGGCGAGAACATCTCTTTTATTTTGGCCTATAGCGTTTCAGAGAGCTCAGTTCTAGGACAAGCCTTTAAATAGGACCTCTCCTTTTATTGTAGCCTATGGTGCATCTCAAGGCTTGGTCCTAGCACCACTGTTTACATTTACATTTACAGCATTTAGCAGATGCCCTTATCCAGAGCGACTTACAATTGGTACAGTCTTACAAACCAAGCAATTGTGGGTTAAGGGTCTTGCTCAAGGACCCAACAGTGGCAGCTTGGCACTCAGGGTCCTTCTGATCCAGAGTCCAGTACCTTAACCACTAGGCTACCACAGTCCCGCTGTTTGTTAGCACAACTGTTTAACTCTAGCCTACAGTGTTTCTCAGGGTCCAGTTCTGCAACCTCTCCTTTTACTGTAGCCTGTGGTGATTCTCAGAGACCACTGCTTTTACTAGGACCACTGTTTGTAGTTCTAGGATATGTCCTTTCATAGTTGTTGTGTATTTCAGGCATCAGTTCCAGGACCGTGCCTCTTGCCAGAACAACTCTTTTACTTTGGCCTATAGTGTTTCTCAGAGCTCCATTCTAGGACCACTACTTTACTTTAGCCTAGTGTTTCACGAAGCTCCATCCTAGGACCAGTCCTTTAAATAGAATCATTTATTTAAGTGTAGCCTATGGTGTATCTCAGGGCTGAGTCCTAGGACCACTCATTTTGTTTGTATTGTTTCTCAGGGATCAGTTCTAGGACTACACTTTTTACTAGGACCACTATCTCTAGCCTAATGTGTTTCTCAGGGCTCAGCTCTAGGACATGTCCTTTACTTAGGACCTCTCCTTTCAGTGGAGCCTGTGGTGTGTCTCCTGGATCAGCTAGCTCTAGGACCACTCTCTTTTGGACCAATATTGGACTCTAGCCTATAGTGTTTCTCAGAGCTCAGTCCTAGGACCACTCCTTTTACTTTAGCCTGTGGTGTTTCTTAGGCATCAGTTCAAGAACCATGCCTCTTGCTAGGACCACTATTTTACTTTGGCCTATAGTGTTTATGAGAGCTCCGTTCCAAGACAACTCTTTTAAGTAGGACCACGTCTTTTAGAGTAACCTATGGTGTCCCTCAGGGCACAGTTTTAGGACCACTTCTTTTAGTGTAGCCTCTGGTGTTTGTCAGGGATCGGTCCTAGGAACACTCTTATCACTACACCTCATGGTGTTTCTTGAGGCTTAACTTTAGAACCACCACTTTTAGTTGGACTGCACGTCTTACTCAATACTCGGTTGCAGGACTACTCCTTTTAGCCTAGCATAGAGTGATCCTCAGGGCTCAGTTCTAGGGCCACTCCTTTTTCAGAACCCCATATTCACCCTAGCTGTTGGAGTATATTAGGGCTCTGTTCTAGGGCCACTTCTTACATGCAGAACATTCTCCTTGTCAGACAATCCTCACAGTTTCAGAGGTGATGTTTTCGTGGTGCTCCAACACCGTTATAGTGCTAGTGGGACGAGGCCATGTGGTAGGCTGATGACGTCAGAGTCATGGCCGCTCTCGCGGTGTTGTGCAGGTCGTGTGCGTTTCTCCTGTGAAGGGAAAATTAGAGAAACACCGACAAAACACTCATCGTTTAGAGGGAGCGAGAAAAAGAGCGAGCGCGTGCGGGGACGCCGTGACCCAGTTTCCAGCGCGCTGTGGTTTGAAAGGTGACCGAACGTGTTTTCGGCTTTCACGGGGATTCGGTTGTGTCTGTGCTTATTGTTGAGGGGAGATCGGTACGAAGCGTTCACGAGCAGATCGGTCGCGGATCATGTAACGTCACTGAAACGCCGCGGTTTACGTGAAGCGTTAAATCCGCCGGGTTTTTAAGTCCGTGCTCGTGCACGCTCGCGTGGAAGATCTCGACCGTAGGGAAGCGCGAGCCGCTCGGGCCTGCTCCAGAGAAACCCAGCACAGACTGAATCAGCTAGCGCAGCTAAAGCTAACCAGCTAGTCGGCTAGCGCGAAAGTTGACGTTTTGATGTTGGTCGTCCATCTTATCTCACATGCCATAAAGCCGAGCAGGTAACCTCATTCCAGATGCTTTCTGCTCTTTCACTTGTTCTGTCAAAGAAATGCTTTGTGTGAAGGTTCTGGATGCTTTAGGGAAAAAAGTCGCCCGGGAGTTAGCCCGAGTGTTAGCAAACAAGCTAACCGTCTATTCAGCGGTAAAACCGCTCGCTCCGTGACATTCATGGAGGCAGCAGGTCTTTGATTCACTTATTCATGACCATTTATTCATGTGTATTATCTAAACTTTAGCAGTCAATTTGTTTTTTGCCATATTTGTGTCTGTGTACGTTCTATGTAGGTCACAGTGGTGCCATTTTTGTATGAGATGCCATAAAGTTAAGGGAAAAAACAATAACCATTTCATAGTATTTGAAATGGGTTATGTTTATCTAATGAACACAACGCTGCACATTAGAATGCAGTTATTAAATAACTGCAGCATTTATGACTGTCCATGATTCCAGTTCAAGTTTAAGATAAGATTTTATTAATCTCCGAAGTGAAACTAGTGTTCCCGAAGTTTACATAAACAATAGACAAAGTGCACAAATAAGTAAGCTAAATGAAATAGGTTAAATATAATAAGAGTGTACGCTAGAAGGGAGCTATGTACCTCCACTCACCACTTTTTCATTAGGTACACCTTCTTGTTTCTACACTTATTGTCCAGTTTCAGTTCCACTTGCTTATTATAAGAACTTTATAGATTGTGGTCCATCTGCTTGTCTACATACTTTGTTCTCCCCCTTTACTCTGTTCTCTAATGGTCAGGACCCCCACTTTTGTTCCACGCAAATGTTTTCCCTTATTAAACAATAGGTACGGGTGTTTAATGCGCAGTTGGGTAAAGCAGAGACTGTCCTGGTTGTGCTTTACCAGTATGTCACGCTGTTCTGTACAGTTCTCAATTCTCATTGTGTTTTTTTACTCGAGTAACACTTGGGTTGATAAACAAATCACGAAGCATAAGGCAGTGTCGCTCTAATTAATACAAAACATGATCCGATGAACTGTGACTGTCCTCTTGCTGTTAAGTAAATGAAGCTTATTTTATTCACATTTAATCTCCGCTTTGTCCTGGTCAGGACAAAAGCACAGGGAGGCCTAAACGTGGCCTGGACAGGTTGCAAGTGCCTGAATTGTTGTCTTTCAGGTCTTAAGTCTTTTCCTTTAAGTTGGGCTTGAAGCAGGTCTGGTTAAGTGTTAATGTTTGCATGTTTAACCTTTGGATGAATATTAATTTGAGTATCCATTACATTTTTGCTAGTTTGAGGTCACTGTTCTGTACAGTACGAATTGCTTTTAAATTGATTAAATAAATAGTTATCAGCAGTATGGAGGACTGTGACTACTTTTACATGTAGTAAATAAGTGCAGTTATTTTTGTCAGGAGGAGGATAGTGTACGGGATTTATTACACTCCGGGCGATAACATAAGTAGCCTGTCGCAAATAAATTGTCCTTAAAAATTGGACACTGGTTCACTCTAATTTCTATATACAAAATGTATGCCAGCTGTATAATACGTTGGCGTAAATAACGAAGTTTGCATGGCCGCCTTCCCATTTTCTCCGGGTACTCCAGTTTCCATCCAGATTTCAAAGACAGACTATGGACAGAAGTATTCAGACACCTACACGTTATACTTACAGGAGCTTTAATGTCATCCCATTAATTTGCAGTTGGCCCCCTGTTTGTACCTACCACATCCAATTTTCTGGACTGTGTCTGTGGGACTTTTTTACCCCATTTATCCAGAAGATCGTTTGTGAGGGCAGAGACTGAAGTTGGTACAAGAGGGCCTGGCTCACAATCTTCGTTCTAGTTCATTCCATAGATGGTTGAGGTCAGGGCTCTGTGTGGGGTAGTCCAGTTCCTCCACACCAGATTCTGGGCCGCAGTCATGATGGGACAGGAACGGACCTTCCCCAAACTGTTCCTGCTAAGTTGGAAGCGTGCAATTGTCCGAAATGTCTTGGTAGTGGTCTCTGAAGCATTAAGATTTCAATCTGACAGAGCTAAGGGTAACGTTTTCCTGGCATTCTCCAAACCTGGGCTCGTCCAGCAGACTGGCAGGTAGTGAAGTGTGATTCGTCAGTCCACTGAATACGTTTCCACTGCTCCAGAGTCCAGTGGAAGCCTGCTTTACACCACTCCATCCAACACTTAGCATTGTGGTTGGTGATGTAAGGCTTGCGTGCAGCTGCTCGGCCATGGAAATGTCATGTCCTGATATTGTCCTTTAGAATTTGAGTCTAATTCACAATTCATTGTTCTGTCAATGGTGGCAAGCCATCCTGGAAAGCGGGCCCAAGCCATAATACTACCACCACCATGTTTCGCACATGGTGTGAGGGTCTTATGGTGGAATGCAGTTACTTTACGCAGCCAAAATGCATTCGTTTAAACCAGCAAGTTCTGTTTTTGTCACAGCCGTCCACAAAACTGGTTTTTCAGAGTTGTTCTGGCTTGTCTGTATGATCTTTAGCAAACTGCAGACAGCCAGCAATGTTCTTTTTAGAAAGCAGTGGCTTTCGCCTTGCAGCCCTGCCATGCACCCCATTGTTGTTGAGTTTTGGACTCATGAACATTAGTCAGTATGAGAGAGTCCTTTAGTAGGGCCCTATGATTTCTGCAATGCGGAGAATATGAACAGAATCGTGGAATTGGGGGAAAAAATGGACTTCAGCTATAAAGACGGATATGAAGTGGTGTGATCGGTCATAGCCGCTGATTAACAGATCTTATATAACCGAGTCTTGTCCGGTCACGTTTAACAACAGCACAGTGCGTTCACTAATTCAGAATTCAGTTAATGTAGAGAGCTTTATACATGGCTCAGCCACTGGTGTGTTTGTTTATAAGACCGGTGGTGATGCATGTCGCCGATGAAGTGTTAGATTTTGTGTTATTAGCACAATCTCTAGTCTTAATTGGAAACTTGAGGGCACAGCAATGATTTCGTATTAATAAACTAGTTCTAATGATTAAAGGCATTACTATAAGGACGTTAGGTTTGTTGAAATCAAACTATAAGTCACAAATTGCATGTTTATTCTAGTTATTTATTCTGAGCAATTTGATTAAATACAGAGGTGCCGTTTTGCTATTTTTTGTTTAATTGTAGATGTTTTCTTAGAGTAATGCTGTAAAAACCTAAAAATGGGAATGGTGGAGAAAAAAAAATCCGTAAGAAATGAGAATGGGGATAAAAATAAAGTGGAATTTGGGGGGAAAAAATAAATCTGATTCCGTAGGCTCCCGCTTTAGTGGACTAGTTACTGTGGATTCCTGGACTACATGGACTGTTAAATGCGTTGGTCTTGGAGTGATCTTTGTTGGTCAGCCACTGGGAAGAGTAACAGTGGTCTTGAATATCTTCCAGTTGTACACAGGCTGCGTTGCTGTGGATTGGTGGCCTCCAGTCTCGTCCAGAGGGTTGCAGCCTGAGGAGTCTTGTTTTATTTTGCGTGTGTGTGTAAACCAGATGTTTTAGGTCATATTTATGCAGAAATGTCGAAAATTCTAAAGGGTTCAAAAGCTTTCAAGCACCACTGTCCACTGAACTTGATTTCAAATGAATAGAATTTATAGCATGAGGTTTATGGACAGTACTCATGATTGTCCTTTTGCATTATTTACCAAATAGAGGATCTAGAGCCAGGTCCGACCAGCAGAGAAATACAGCTCATTGTTGAAGGTGATCATTTTGTATGTCAAACTAACAGCTTCAATCTGAATGGCAGGTTGTGTGCTGATGGACACCCCTGAGAGCCCCACTCAGTCCCCACAATCCCCTGATGAAGAGGAGAAGGGCTTCTCTGACAGTGAGCTTCTGGAGTCACCGGAGTCACCTGCTGACAACAACAACGTGATCTCTGACAGCGAGCTCCTGAACGACGAAGAGGGAGATGGAGCGGACTCGGACTTTGCAGATGAAGAAAGGGTTGGTATGGGTGTGGGTGCCCCAGAGGACATTTCCGACCAAGAAGACGACCAGATGGACAGGGACGGAAGAGAAACTCAAAGCAGGCAGCACCTGAGCCGGTCTGCCCGTCAGGAAGAAGAGGAGGAAATCCTGGAGACACCCAGATCCCCCGACCCTGACTCTCCAGAGCCGAGATGGGCACGGCCCTTCACCCCTACCGAAGGGGAGCAGGAAGACGACGAGAAGGCAGCCACCAGGTCCAGCGTGAGCCACCCGGACGAAGAGTATGACGATGACGAGGAAAGGAGACGGAGAAGGCTCATGTTGGTCAGCGATCTGAAAGGGGAGTCGCCCTCTGTGTCCAGAGATCTGGATGAACATGAGCTCGACTACGACGAGGAGGTGCCAGAGGAAGCGAGCACAGCTGCCCCGGAGGACGAGGACACGGAGAAAGGTCCCACCGCAGAGGACGAGGATGAAGAGGACAAAGATGAAGAGAAGATCAAGAAGAAGGAGAGGAAGCCGATCTTGCCACCGGATCTGAAAGATGGACAGAGTAGAAAGCAGGACGATTCGAGAAGCCAGGAGAGAGGCAGGAGGGATTCCTTCAGAGATAAAAAGAAAGATGAAGACGATGGAGAGATCGACGAAGGAGAGATCGACGTAAGTAACCTTGCGTTAATTATCCTTCCGCAGCTCTTTGAATGTGTAACCGCTTCATCTTGATGGCGTTCGTCCAGTCACAAAGGGTCCGGTAATGGGAACGCTCTGGGTTTGCGTGACTGTAGTAATCGGGTTCTACGTTGCAACCAGCCAGTGATCTCTGAGTGATGTGATGTAAGCTTTAATAATTAACTCATAGGCACACGTGTTTGGTAGCTGTTTCACATTAAATTCCAGGGTTGCCAGATCCTACCAGAGAAACAAGCAACCAGGTCTAAAGAAACAAGTCCAAATGAACCAAAGTCTCTTAGGACATTTGACTAGGTCGCGAATCTGGGACGCGCCGACAGCTTCCGTGAAAATCTTCTTACACGTGCAGCACGAGAAGCCGAAAATCAGTGTGCTCCGTAATGGGTGCGCTTATGATAAGGCTCATCAGAGGGCCGTGTGTGAGGACACCCAAAACGAAACCAAAAAAGCCACATACAACCACGAAGTCCGCTGTTCTGTTTGAGCCCATCTTGTACGTGCAGCACGTCTGTGTTTTTCGTCACTGAGAAGATGTTTAAAAATCAATCAAGGATTCCCTGCTGAACGAATCCAGATTATGTTCCTGTAGACACCTGAAAATCCACCGAGTCTCTCATAAAGCTTACCGAGCCTAGCGGTTAAGGTACTGGACTCAGGACCAGAAGGTCCAGGGTTCAAATCCCCCCTCTGTGAAGCTGCCACTGTTGGGTACTTGAGCAAGGCCCTTAACCCACAATTGCTTGGATTGTAAAACTGTACCAATTGTAAGTTGCTCTGGATAAGGGTGTCTGCTAAATGCTGTAAATGTAAATGTTCTTGTTAGTATTTATTGTTATTATGAGGCATCAAACAAAGAACTTGCTTCTTATGATTTTTACACGGATACGATCTTTAACGTAGCGGGACCTTGGTGTTTTTTTGTCTAAACACTCAAACTCCCTGTCCGCTTTTGCTTTCTTTAATTTTCCATTCCATATTAGATAAATAATCAAATGGCTCCATCCAGTCCCTGTGAGCTTTATCTCCATCATTCTCCAGCCTTTCAGTTCTATTCCACCAGGTCTTTTTTAATATTCATGTTTTTAGAGGCAGCCTGTTGCTCGTCCTATAAGCTCTCTGACCTGTTCTGCCCGGAGACCGAGCTCTGATTGTCTGAGAAACTGTAATGAATGTTTGCAGACCTTCAGCTGTTTGCATGTATTTGGAGCCTGGATAAGGGCGTTCTGGGAATTGTAGCCTTAGTTTTCTGTTCTTTGCTGACAGGAGTGACACCCGGTGTGGTCTTGTGCTGCTGTAGCCCATCTGCTTCAGGGTTTGACGTGTTGTGCATTCAGAGATGCTCTTCTGCAGACCTCATTTGTAACGAGTGATTATTTGTTCGTTACCTTTCTGTCACTTTGAACCAGTCTGCGTTCTCCTGAGGCATTTTCACCCAGAGAACTGCCCTCACTGGATATTTTTCATGCTGACCATTCTCTGTAAACCCTAGAGATGGCGCTGTGTGTGAAAACCCCAGTAGATCAGCAGCTTCTGAAATACTCAGACCACCAGCGATGCTGCGTTCAAAGTCACTTAAATCACCTTTCTTTCCCGTTCTGAGACGGATTCATGCTGCCATGTGATTGGCCGATTTGACATTTGCATTAACGATGAGTTGAACAGTTGTACCTAATGAAGTGGCCGTGTGGATACAGAGGTGAGTCTCTAAACTCTCTTGCTCCTCTTTATTGGGGGTGCCAGTAATTGTGGGTTGAATATGGCGCTTGATGATGCTTTAGGAGTGAAATGTGCCGACCTGTGTTTCTTAACCTACATCATGTAACAGTTTTGTTTAATTTCTGAACATGTCACCAGCTCAAACGTCTTCCTTTATGGTGTCGTCATTTTCTTTGTTCGGTTTCAGGATGATGATCTCGAGGAGGGTGAGGTGAAAGACCCCACAGACAGGAAAATCCGACCCAGACCCATCTGCAGGTTCTTCATGAAAGGTAAGCCTCCGATCAGGTCAAATACTATAATTAGGCCAAATATTATTTTCTAACCAATCAGATTTGATGTTGATTTCACGAACCTGTTGTGCCTTTTCCTTTCGGGTGTCCTTATATTATTTTAAGTGCAGAATTTGAGTGAGCCTCTCTTCCATAAGCTCTGTTTAGTCTCGCCATCTGTGGTTGTCTTTGCTCTCTGGCCCAGTCTGACCTTGTCAGTTTCAGTTTTTCCCCCCTTGGGGTTGATGCTTCTGTGAATTTCTTGTTGCGGGTTGGTGTATTTTTTTATTCGGGTGCACTAGAGGGCGCTGTTGTATATGATATCTTGCATTGCCGAATTGTAGAGGCAACCGTCCAGGAGAGACGCTGTTCATGGCATCCATATCGAGCTCGAGTTGGTGTACATGTTAAAGAAAACAATGAAGTTCAGTATATGGGCAAAAGTATCGAGACACTTACAAGGTTGCAGGTTTCACACATGGTCAGACTGAGGTCTGTAGGATATGTAGAGAGCGCTGTCAACAGAAGGTTGTGTGAAATGGATCAGAAGGAGGATGTCATGGTGGAAAATGGACTGGACCTCAGTACCACTGGGAGTATTTGAAACTGCAGGTTCGATTAATGGGAGCTAAGGACAGTTTGAGGACTGTGGTGGTTTTACCTGACCGCATTGGGGCTTTTTAGTAGAGGTGCAGCTCTGTTCTGATACCGATACAGTTTCCAGTACCTTAACCGAGCCAGAATTGATTAAAAACAGTGCTTTAAACAAATTGAATGATGTCTTTACACCACAAGGCTGTACCACTCATAACAATGATAACCCAGAATGATATAGCTATTGAGTATTTTTAAAAGGCTGCACAATTGTTTGGTACGTAATTAACACCATGGTTCTTATTAGTTTAACCGTAATGTTTTGGTCTACATGAAGCTGATAGTAACGCAAAAGTACTTTTGCTTACAAACCTGGTACAGCAACTTTAGTGGGTAAAGTTCCTGCGTGAGGCTTTTATTCTGACACGCCGCCGCATAGAGAGACGGCCGCAGCGGATTTCGAGCTTCTTGCCTTAAAGACGCCATTTCCCGCAGTAGTAGGTTCTGTTTATGGCACTAAGCTGGCGTGAGGGTGGCTGTATCTGAGGTGCACCACCGCAAGGATTCTATTTGGCAAGTACCACGGTGAGATCCCTGTCTGTGTGATCGTGCAAAAAAATGTTAAAACACCTAAACCAGAGCGGAGAAATAAGGATTGCATCTTTGCAGTGCAGCACAGCAGGGGTAAGTGCCTCGCAGATGTTTGTTTTGGCTCGCGGCTTAACTACCTGCCCGCTTCGTAGGTGCAGCAAGAAATGCACGCAGATCTCGCGTTTGAGAGAGCGAGCGTGCAAAGGGAGCGAGTTCTGTGCTTTTACTCGTTGCATGACTGGAGAATTTTATCCATCCTAAATAATGGAAAGAAGTTTGCCTGTAATGAGATTTGTCATTATTAAGTGAGGAGTAGAATTTTATACTTTATGCGGAACATGACAAGTAACCAGTGCAGGTGAGACAGAACGTGAACTGCTGAGCTCTGCATATACTGGTCCTTCTCAAAAAGTTAGCATATTGTGATAGTTAATTCTTTTCCGTAATGTAATGATAAAAATTAAACTTTCAGATATTTTAGATTCATTGCACACCAACTGAAATATTTCAAGTCTTTTATTGTTTTAATACTGATGATTTTGGCATACAGCTCATGAAATCTCACAAAATTAGCATATCATGAAAAGGTTCTCTAAACGAGCTATTAACCTAATCATCTGAATCAACGAATTAACTCTAAACACCTGCAAAAGATTCCTGAGGCTTTTGAAAACTCCAGTCTGGTTCAGTTATCAAAACCGCAATCATGGTAAGACTGCCGACCTGACTGCTGTCCAGAAGGCCATCATTGACACCCTCAAGCAAGAGGGTAAGACACAGAAAGAAATGTCTGAACGAATAGGCTGTTCCCAGAGTGCTGTGTCAAGGCACCTCAGTGGGAAGTCTGTGGGAAGGAAAAAGTGTGGCAGAAAACGCTGCACAAACGAGAAGAGGTGACCGGACCCTGAGAAGGATTGTGGAGAAGAGCCGATTCCAGACCTTGGGGGACCTGCGGAAGCAGTGGACTGAGTCTGGAGTAGAAACATCCAGTGCCACCATGCACAGGCGTGTGCAGGAAATGGGCTACAGGTGCTGCATTCCCCAGGTCAAGCCACTTTTGAACCAGAAACAGTGGCAGAAGCGCCTGACCTGGGCTACAGAGAAGCAGCACTGGACTGTTGCTCAGTGGTCCAAAGTACTTTTTTCGGATGAAAGCAAATTTTGCATGTCATTCGAAAATCAAGGTGCCAGAGTCTGGAGGAAGACTGGGGAGAAGGAAATGCCAAAATGTCTGAAGTCCAGTGTCAAGTACCCACAGTCAGTGATGTTCTGGGGTGCCATGTCAGCTGCTGTGTTGGTCCACTATGTTTTATCAAAGGCAGGGTCAATGCATCTAGCTATCAGGAGATTTTGGAGCACTTCTGCTGAAGAGCTTTATGGAGATGAAGAGTTCATTTTTCAGCACGACCTGGCACCTGCTCACAGTTCCAAAACCACTGGTAAATGGTTTACTGACCATGGTATTACTGTGCTCAATTGGCCTGCCAACTCTCCTGACCTGAACCCGATAGAGAATCTGTGGGATATTGTGAAGAGAAAGTTGAGACGCGCAAGACCCAACACTCTGGTGGCTTAAGGCTGCTATCGAAGGCATCCTGGGGCCTCAATAACACCCTCAGCAGTTGCCACAGGGCTGATTTGCCTCCATGCCACGCCGCATTGAAGCAGTCATTTCTGCAAAAGGATTCCCGACCAAGTATTGAGTGCATAACTGAACATAATAATCTGAAGGTTGACTTTTTTTGTATTAAAAACACTTTTCTTTTATTGGTCGGATGAAATATGCTAATTTTGTGAGGTTTTCATGAGCTGTATGCCAAAATCATCAGTATTAAAACAATAAAAGACTTGAAACATTTCAGTTGGTGTGCACTGAATCTGAAATATATGAAAGTTTAATTTTTATCATTACATTACGGAAAAGAATTAACTTTATCACAATATGCTAATTTTTTGAGAAGGACCAGTACTGTAGCTTTTACTAAGATTTTGCTGGGGGTTTTGGTCCTCCCAAGGTTCTTCCTTATAACATTTGGGGAGTTTTCCCTTACCACTGCTGACCTTGGCTTGCTCATTTAGGACTGTGGACCTACATAGTTGTAAAGATGCTTTAAGACGATGCTCCTTTGTAAAAAAGAAAAAAAAGCTATAGAAATATATATTTTGCTTTGGTTTGTATTGGTACTGATTTGATACAGATTATCCACACGTTATTAGGGCGACATCTGGTGCAGGAGAATGGATGCAGCTTCTTTTTTTTTTTTTTTTTGTACTGTAAAAATCATAACTGGAGCAGAACAAAGAAGAGCAGTGGATGTCAGCCAAACTCTACAGCCTTACTCACTCTGCTGCTCTGTGCTACAAAATGTGGGATTTAACCCAACCTGATATCTTCTCTCTGATAGGAAACTGCACTTGGGGCATGATCTGTAGGTTTATCCACCCCGGAGTCAACGATAAAGGAAACTACTCCCTCATCTCCAAACCAGACCCCTTCTCTCCGAACGGAGCACCTCCTGGAGGCGGAGGCCCTCACCCCCTCATGCCTGCCAACCCCTGGGTAAAAAAGGGTGTTTTTTTCTTTTCTTACTCCTCACGCAGTCAGGGTAATTATGTGCTGAGTGGTGGCATGAATATGGCTTTGGATATTATGGATCATTAATAATCCGGTAACTGCAGAAAGTCTGATTTTGCGCATGAGTAATCAGATAAGCCTCCGGGTTTACATGACTAGGGCAGTAATTGGATTTCTGCTTTGGGATCCAGTAATCTCAGAAATATGTGATGTAAACTTCAAAATATAATATAAATAATCATTCTTTTTCTCGAGTATATACTGCGTTTCAGAGTCAGTGTTCGATAGCCGTTTTGCTGCCTTTAATTTTGTGGCGCATCTGATTCCGGGGTTGCCAGATCCCTTGAGAGAAAATCTGTCACAGTCAATGGCCTAATAAAGCCAAATCTTTAGAATAGGATCACCTGGCAACAATGCCTGGTTAGGAAATCGGGTTAGTGATGTACATGCTATGAGTAATCCGATTACTGGGGTAAAGTTTCTGACTTTGTCACAGCACCATAATGATGTTTTTTTTTCTGTATAGTTTTATAAAACATACAAAATGAACTGGTGTTGTCTGAGCTTGGCAGATTCTGGTACGTTTAAAGCTGCCTGATTGCATGTATGATTTAAAGGGCCAGAATAATAGAGGTCTCTCGTCAGGCTGTTTATTCAGATAAATAGCAAAATAACTCTAAAATGTGACTTATTTGTTTGTTCTATTACAGAAGACAAACTTGCAACCTCTTGATCAGGCTTGCTTTTATTTGTGTCTTTAGTGGTTATGGCCCATTTTGAGACGGATGGTGATCCGTACCAATAAAGCTGTGTAACTCTTGAATACTTTAATCTATCTGTTCCATATTTTGGATTTTAAGTCCCTGTGGAACATGATGATCATTTTCAATCACCAGCATCCACACGCATTATAAACCCCAACAATAAGGTGTTTTTTAGCTGTATTTGATCTTCTCAAATGGAATCTAAGTAATGAACACAGAAGCCTGGACGTGAATAAATATTTTGGCCCAAGCGTTTACTTCCATTTAATCCCTGAATGATCATTGTGCTGTGGGTAACACTTAAAACAACCAGTGTTTAAATGGTGCAAGTCACTTGAAAATGAGCTTAAATCCAGACCTGCAGGAAAGAGCTCATAAATAACGTGACCTTAATTACCTGTTGTAATCGATAATGTCAGATCTGTTTGTGCCTGGAGATTTTCTAATCATTTTTTTTCTATTTTGCAATGCAAAAATGTTCGAAACCGACGGTGGTTACTTCGTAGGTCTGTGTGAACGCACTTGTGCTCATGATATTTGTCCGCCCACAGGGGGGACCTCCTGTAGAGGAACTTCCTCCTCCTCCCCTTCCTGCGGAGCCTCCTGTGGAGAGTGCCTGGGAGAGAGGCCTCAGGCATGCCAAAGAGGTACGGAGCAATACAATGCTTTGGATTCAGCTGTTCCAAAGGGAACTTGGTGCTAATCACGTTTTGATAAGCCGCTCGATTATGATCTCACCGATGCCAATCACTGGAGGGTTCAGGTGGTGGTTTCAGGATTTCCCCCGGTGTGTTGTTGACTCTGACGTGGTGATGTGTGTTTGTTGAGATAAGCTTCTGTCTGCAGTTTACTGGTGTCGTTTCAAACCTGCCATTACCTACAAGCAGGCAAACCCGGTCAAACGCATTCGCTTTAGTTCAGTGGTTCACAGACTGTTTCGGCTGTGTCCCCTGTTGTAGAGACGAATTTAACCCCGAATCTGAAAGGGTGTTTAATTTAAACGTCGTAACCCGCACAAAACGGGGATCTTTTCTTAACTTTTTCCGGCTTGCACGGTTGGGCACGCAACCGGAAAGTTCACTGTCCTGAACAAATCTTTTTGTTTGTTTTTTAAAGTTATTCATATATAAATAAGCATCTGTTAAGAACAAAGTTCTTTATTCTTAAAATACATGCTCATCCTCACAATATACAGTGCTGTGCAAAAGTCTTAGGCCACCATTAGATTAGTTATACCCTTGTTTTAGCAATGGTATAAGGACCACATAACTGTAATTAAGCAGAAAATATAGGAATCTGTAGTTTGATTAAGATTACTGAGGGATTACGTTGCCGAATGTCTCGTAGAGAGTTGAAACATAAAAACATGTTCCGTGAGGGAATGAAGCTCTCTCTGCGTCCTGCTCGTGCTCCGTTGACATTTCCCCCGTGACGTCGTCGTGCACAGATAATATCATTTGTTTGTTTTGACCCGGTGAATGGATGAGACTGTTCTCTGCATGACGAGGGGTTAAATGTTCGAGTGAATTTGCCTCAGTTATGTCGTTCTGTTAACGCAATGGGCCCAACCGCTCAAGATATTTTTCAAAATACTGCCCTAAATTATGGCTGAGTTCAAATGTTTATCCGCATTTATCTCCAATGGCTCCAGGGGGGTGCGCCCCCCAATTTGAAAACCCCTGCTCTTTCGTTAATGACTATGGGGTCGCCCTTTTATTTGGAGTGACTGGTGATGTAGACAGTCCTGATTTTGCCCTGTGGATTCCCTCAGGTGCTCAAGAAAGCCACGAT
The DNA here is from genome assembly GCA_025084515.1 of Ancistrus triradiatus. Classification (NCBI taxonomy): domain Eukaryota; kingdom Metazoa; phylum Chordata; class Actinopteri; order Siluriformes; family Loricariidae; genus Ancistrus; species Ancistrus triradiatus. The sequence goes on from JAJAGP010001134.1 coordinate 59,441, forward strand.
ACGCAAAGAGCAGGAGCCTGACTTCGAGGAGAAACGTTTCAACGTTACCATCGGTGAAGACGAATGGGATTTCGACAAAGAGAACGAGTTCTTCAGGGAACGAGGGTACCGGATCACCAGGGAAATCAGAGATCCGGGGTTAGTAGCCTCTTTTTTTGTTTTCGATTTGTACGTTCAGTCTAATTATAGAAACCGAGTGAAAAATTAACCAGTCGGTTAGCAGGGGGGTTTTAGCCTGGAACTTTTACTCGGCATTTTCATGAAACTGCAATTCCTATCAACTGACTGTCCATTTAACTACAGAACAGTCATGAATTAATGACAGTGACCTCAGACCAAAGCTGCCTAACCTGTCTGGGGTGTGCTTTCACAGACCAGCCCACGGGCTGAAATGGGTTCTTTTGGCCACCCATTATATAGACTCTGAAGCCTTTCTTAAGTCCGAACACAACACAGCTGCCTAACTAGGATCTGATCAGGGATGGGCAGAAGGTTTTCTAAAGTTGTTCATATTTGAATGCTGACTCGACACTGATTACTAACACCACATGTATTGAGGCTGCATTGATCCCAGTTTTTTACTTCTGATCCAATATCAGTGCTTTAGTCTAATTATATCTAAGTTTAACACAGGGCTGTATCCACAGTAAAAGAGTAATAAAATGAAAACTGGGGGTGTAGCCATACACTCTTTGGATTTTATATCCAGTGTAAAAGACAATCCTTTTTTATTTCTGATGTATAAAGGCTTTTTCACACAGTCTTATTCAAACCCTCAAAGACACGTGTAGATGAGTGCAGGAAGCTCTAGTTTGTGTTTTTAATCATGAACAGATCAGAATGCACTTGGATAAATAATCAGATGCTTCCATCAAGTCCCTGTGAGTTTTATCACCATCATTCTCCAGCCTTTCAGTTCTATTCCACCAGATCTGTTCTTTAATATCCATGTTTTTAGAGGCAGCCTGTTGCTCGTCCTATAAGCTCTCGATGAGCTGTTCTGCCCGGCAACCGAGCTCTGATTGGTCAGCCTGATATTAACATCCGAACAACACCGAAATTAGAACAGGCTCTGATTTAAACATTTAACATGCTTGTATTTATAATATTTTTTCTTGTGTGTAAAACTCAAATTCAAACAAAAAGCATCTTTAGTCCCTTGCAATTACAAGAAATTCGGAGTCTCGCTGAGAACGGACACATGATTGCTCCCTCTGGTGTTTAAAACGTGCAATTGCATTTGATGGCGTAATAAACGAACACGTAATCCGACCCGTCCCATTTTTGCGTCGCGACGCCTCGTTAGAACCCTGATAAACGCAAGAAAATTCCTTAATGAGAAGCAAGTATGAAGTCTTACACTTTTATCGTTAATTCTTTATTAATAATGCATTATATAGACAAAAGTTTGTGGACACCCCTTCTAATCAAGCTGTGGATACTAACTTTTATGGACCAGTCTTCCATTGACCATTTCTTATAGGCTGGTCAGTCCAGCACAGGACGGTCCCACGGACGTAGTATTAGTTGCTCAGGTGGCACATTGTTTCCGTCACAGAGATCCAGGTTCGAGTCCCAGGCTGGGTCTGTTGTGTTATTGATGTGTGATTATCCCCCGGTGCTGTCCTGTGATGGACTAAAGCAGGAAAGGGAGATGATGTTTGGGACACTGGTTGCTTGGTCACAATGCGGATGTTGCACCGTTGGGCTCTTGAGCAAGGCCTTTAACCGCTCAGCTAAATTGCTGCTTGTTTTGGATACAGTTTAGAATATTTAAATCCCAGAAAGTTGAATCAGTTCATCTGGACTCATGGTTTTTGTGGGAGAAATGATTCATCACCCATCCAAGTGACTACTTCAGCCTCAGCTCGTTGGAAACTTCCTCAATCTTATATATAGCGCATTTGCATAACGACCGATACCAGCACCATTGCATAACAGTGGGACCTGCTGATCAGACTCATTTACAAAATGTCATGGCTATTCATGATGATGGCCTCGTGTGGTACTCCCACAGGATTGGAGAATAGCTCCGATCGCAGCATTGTAAGATGCTGAGAGGTGTACTCTCAGGCGGCCTCCTCGTTCCCTTTTCAGATTGTTTGACTCAGCGTTCCTCTCTGACCAGGATTTACACCTCTTAATCCTCAAAAGTGTGACCACTGGTCTGTAGGTGGGTTTAAATGACCTACCAGCTCAGTGACTTTTTTAAATATGAATGTTCTTGTTGTATTAGGTGCATGTTCCTGGTTTTTCAGTCAAAGATTGTTTCTTTTTGCTTCGATAAAAAGCTGGATTTAACTAAGGGAATACTTAAAGAGCCTCTCATTGGATAATCACTGCATTGGTGATTTTCAGCTGGCAACAAGTTCTTTAACCCTAACTGATGCAGTGAGGAGCTTCTCATTTGTTAAACAACCATGTCGGAAGACACATCCTGTGGTCGTGGAAAAGATGCATCCGTTTCAGAAGGGTTAAATTGGGGAAATTGGCTCAGGGAGCCATCATTTCCACACATGGATTGTCCACCACAGAGTCCAGAATCCCACTGGGAATATTTTGGATGTGCTGGAGGAGACTTTGTGCAGTGGATCAAATCTCATCATCAATACGAGATCTTTTGGGTGGGTGTGGGGTGTGGGGGGGGGGTGCATGCGGGAATGCACCTCTGGACAGAAATAAGTGAAGACATCTTGAATGGAAAGAACAGTTGCATATTTTCTTAATTTTTTTTTTTCTGAGCTCATCTTAAAGACAGACCTCACAATTTCAGCCACTCTGAAAAATTCCAACCTCAAAATTCCAGGTCACCATTCGCAGCGAGTAAGTACAAAAAATTCAAGGGTATTGCCCCGGAGCGGCAGCTGTGCTGACCTCGCTCTGACCTGTGACTAGTAAAGTGAAAGCATGTCAGTCAGAAGGCAAACATCGGCTAAAGCGCTGCGTAGCACATCTCCATGATGAATAAAGGAAGCGCTGGTGACACTCGATACACCGTTTAACTTCAGACATGTCAATCATCCGCTTTTTAACCTTTTTTTAAAAGCGCTTACCCTGCTTACAGGAGCAACGTGCATGGCAGGATTGGCGTTTTCATACACCGCCACACAGTAACCCAAATCCCCGATATGTACTGACTACAAATCTTGTTTGCAAGCACTGGGAACCCTCAACACTAATCACCCAATCATCAACACCATCTTGGAAAAACGACGTAATCTGTCAAAGCATGAATTCGATATGGAATTTTGCTGGATCCCAAGCCATAGTGGACTTACTGGAAAACAAGGAAAGGCCCGGATGGAAAATGCAAGCTGGTACCAAACTGCATGAGGTATTAAAATAAAATAGGCAACAGACCCAAGACGTGCCCAGACAGCCGATGGGATCAGGTAGTTTATACCAGATGTCGTATTGGACACCCCAAGTTAACTCGTTTATTTATCTTAAAGGGTGAAGAAACCCCACAATGTGAAACATGCCAAAGAACAATTACTATAAAACAATTAATTACGAAATGTCCTAGATACCTGCCAGAACAAGGTAAACGCTAAATGGCAGGCGCACTAGCCGAAAGAGGCAACCAAGATACTGCGAGCAAAGCACTGACATTTCTAACCATCACTGAACTAAGAAGCCATATTTAAGGAGTTGATAATGGAGCAACCCTCATCCGAAGATCCAGGGTTCAAATCCCACCTCTGCCAAGCTGCCACTGTTGGGGTCTTGAGCAAGACCCTTACCCTACAGTTGCTTGGATTGTAAGGCCGTATCAGTTGTAAGTCGCTCTGGATAAGGGCGTCTGCTAAAATGCTGTAAATGAAACATGGCTCTTCCTGCCATGAAATGGTCGATGTTCTGATATGTAAACTCAATCAATGTATACAAATGATAGTGTTGACATTTTTTAGTTCAAAAAATAAAACAATGTCAAAACATCTCTCACCATCTACACAAAATGGGCAAATAGTAGTAGGTGTTAATATTATATGCTACTCGTGGTATGATTTATGGTTTCAACCAAAGCATTCATATGCACAAAACTAAGTCTGTCCGGTGGGGGTTTGGGGGGTGCAGTATTGGAATGATATTCACAATTGAATTTCTGGTGTTGAAAGCTATAAATTATACTTTGTTAATGGTTAAGAGAGGAAACAAGTCATGGAACAACCTGTTTATAAGACTAGTTAGGCAATTAGATGAGTGTTAATTCTGTCCATCTCTCGTTTGGTTCTGGAAGCAGCCTGAAATGTATTTGTGGTCAGCGCATAATTAGTTTATCTGATTGTAAAAAGCTACTTTTGGATACGTTTTTGTGTGGGGAGGGGTACGGAGGTCCGCAACTAAGATTACAGGGTAGAAACGATAGTGTTTACATGTTTTAGTACAAAAAATAAAACCAACAATGTCAGACATCTGACGGACCACTTTCTACACCCAGAATAGCGGGCTTTAAGAAGGAATACCAAGGACGAGATTCTATAGGGCATTGTGAGATGCATTACTGGAATGATATTCAATGTAATGTCCTTGCAGGACAAATCACATATGATTAAAGGGGATGTGAAGGCATGGAAAGGGGCTGTTATGATCCATGTATTCACATTTCAGAGATATTGAAAGCTACAAATTATTTCTAGTTTATTAACCTTGCATGTCGATATGACGATTAAGAGCGGAAACAAGTCATGGAATAGCCTATTTGTGATATTTAAAAAGCTTCAATTTCAGCTATCTTGGACCTACTTCCCCCTTTTATAAAATAAAGTCCTCATTTCAAACACATCACGCAAGAATTTGGAACTAGAACAGCATATTCTCCGGTACCACTGCTGAGAACAGTTTATAGTTTGTTCGTAATGTGTGATTTTTGAAACATGGTTGCTGCAAATCAATAAAGAACGTTAAGATGGAAGAGGGAAAAAGCATCCTAATCGAATGACCTCACCGCACCGATTATAAACACGGGAATATCAGACTAACACGGTCGATCTTGTAACCGATGTGTTTGGCGCCATCTAGCCACTGTTGTGTCCATAGCACGTTTTCTGAGGACATTTTTAAAATCCCGTCACGTGTTTAAATAATTAAAAAAATCACGTGTTAAAAACTCTTCCCATGACGACATCATAATGACTGTGTTAATCAGGTCAGTGTTAATTCTGTCCATCTCTGATTTGGTTCTGGCAGCCGCCTGAAATAACTGCATGTGGCATTTGTGGTCAGAGGGCATAATTTGTTTTTGTCACATGATGATAAAAAGGTACTTTTGGATGCGTGTGTGGTGTACATGTAATGTGAGCGTTGTGTTTGAAAACATAAAGGCTGTTGCTTTAGTTTCCCATTTCCATGGATGATTTTGTTTTCTTTCCTTTTTAACTTGCAGTGAAATGGAGTTCAGAGACCCTGTATACAGGTAAGCAGCTGTAGCTCAGAATCACTTCACACCAGCGGCCACACCGGGTTCGAACATATATAGGGAGGTTATAGAAACTCAAAAAATGGCCCGACCTCCCTAGCCTAGATGTTTTCTATAGAAATCGAACTAATTTACAAAGCTAAGTTCATAATAGCAGTTTAAATCAGCATCCCATCCGGTCTAACTTTACATCCCTCCCAAATATCTTTGTGCTGATTTTACCTGGTTGAACTTCTCACGTTTTGGGCCAGTAAAGAACAAACTGTACAGTGTATTGCCGTGCTGATTGACAGTTTAAAGGACTACAAACAGAATGCCACCTAAATGCTCGGGGCAAGGCTACAGGATTTTCTGGTATCTGTGTTATTCATTATTTGTAGCAATTAGCAGGAGCTGGCTAAAATTAGTCACTGCAAATCTCCTATCCCTGCAGAACCTCACAGCAGGGCCGCCCATCATCGCCGGTTTTGCTCCGCCACCCTGTAAAAAAAATTTCCCATCACAGTTTTTCTAAAGAGGGAATACTCATCAACTTATTGAGAGGGATATAATTAAGCAGTGATGTGCCAATATGTCACATTAAAGCAGGACCTCGAGGGTATAAGTACGATTATACCACAGTTCCATTTATTTATTGTTAGACTTTAAGATAAAGAGGACAGAGAGCAATTTGTTTATCAGTCTTCCGTGAGCTAAAGTAGTTCCATTCTATCGTTCCCCCGCGGCTAAGCCCTTCAGTCATTAGAGGAACAGAATGACCAGTAACTTTATTATACAGACAATAAACACAAATATATCGATTGTTATCTTTTAATCTATTAAAAGAAAGTTATTTACGTTCAGCAAATGAAATGGGTGGGGTTTATAAGGCAGGCTGTTACTAAGATCCACTATTCTACCGACTGAAGCAAATCGGAGTGAGATTCCGGTGTTCTAAACAAAGTCTAGAATCCGGTTTGATTAGTGATTATAAATCTGTATGATGAAGCTCTTAATGTTGATCTGATCAGTCAGAAATGTAAGGGCAGAGTTACAGAGCATCAGCAGCTTCTCTGGGTTAGAGCTGGACTTACAGATAACAAACCTGCCAGAGGAACGAAGCTCCGATCAGCCGCGGATGGGGTTTAATGAAAGAGCTGGTACCAGATTCTTGTGATTTTGGAAGAATTTTGGTGTCGATGCCAAACCCTAATGGCAGTCATTTCTGATGCTTTAAGCTCCGCCTTTTGTGTTGCATTCACATCGTTCGCCTAAGATGTTTTGTTTAATCTCATGTACAGCTCCATGAGACTTCTAAATGACTATGGTTGAATAGATGGATAGATGTACTTAATTGATCCCAAAGGGAAGTTCAAGAAAAGAAGGTGTCTGACATTTGAGCCAGTTGCTCCTGTTATATGTAACTAACATTGGCTGTGTGTGTTCCAGTGAACCCTATGGGGAGCCGTATTACGACTATGAAATGGAGGCTTTGTGGAGGGGTGGGCAGTATGAGAACTTCAGAGTGCAGTACACAGAGACCCCTCTACCGTACCACTACAGCGTGAGTTCATGCACTCCAGTCACTCGAGAATTCAATTCGAATGTTCCGTTTTCCCCTCAAACTTTGAACGAGTTTGTACAGAAAAGACAGCTGCCTCATAGAGAGGCCTCTCTTCAGGCTGTTCATTCAGATAAATAGCAAAATAACTCTAAAATGTGACCTATGTGTTTGTTCTATTACAGAAGGCACAAACTTGCAAACTCTTGATTTATAGTGACAGCCTTATTTTTATTTGCTTCCTTAGAGCTTATGGCCCTTTTTGTGCCATTTCTGTGGATTGTGTTTAGTGTGCATGAGTTGGTTACACTAATGCAGTCTGTGGAAGGACCCCGATAATACAGCAATACACGCATTGTGCTCCCGTGTGCTCTAGGACCGTGAGCGGGAGAGAGACGTCCGCGAGCGTCACCGCGAGAGGGAGCGCGAGCGGGACCGGGATCACCGCGAGCGAGAGCGCAGGCAGAGGGAGCGCGAGAGGGAGCGCGAGCGGGAGCGAGAGAAAGACAGGTTGCGCAAGAAAGAAGAGTGGGAGCGCGACCGTGTTAAGAGAGACGACAAAGAAGGGAGACCCAGAGAGAGGCCTGTGCGAGAGCCCCGCGAGAAGAAGGAAGAGAAGGACAAGGCTCCTAAAGCGCGCTCCCCCATCACCATGCCTCCCAGGTAAGCCTCGGCCTGTAGCTAGGATGCTCTGTGCAGCGGCTCAGGTTCTTCATTAACCCTTTGAGACCGGATTGTTTGCGCTAATTGTTTGGTGTTTTCGGACTATTAGAGTTGCAAAGTAGCTACAGAAGGAACGGGACACGTTCTAACAGAATTTTGGATCTTCAGGTATTTGGTCAATTCTTTCTAATGGGGAAAGTTGCTAGTTCAGATATCTTTTTAGAAATTCCCATTTCTACACTGGGAAGAAATGCATGGTTAGTATAAGCAGGAGTGCGATGTTAACTGGGAGTTTGTCGGTAACCATAATTAGGTGACATTTAGGCAGGGTAGAGGGTCTGAAGTGTTCAAAGCATCTTCGACCTGCCTGATTTCAGGTCCTGGCAGCTCCTTAATACAGGTGTATTTTTGTGCTAATAACAGCTGTGTATATAGAAATGGATCTAAATTTCTATTATTTTAACGCATACCTTGGTATTTTGTGGGTTTGATACCCAACCCTTGAAGGCAGTGTCCAAACTAGGGATGCACCGATATTGAATTTCTTGTTCCGATACGATAACCGATTTGTAGCACATTATTGTGACCAATACCGATCTTAACAACCGACGATTTAACCTTTCTGCTTTTAAAAAGGATCAGTCTTTTAATTCTGTCATATTCTTGAATGGATAAATCTTAAGCTGCGTTTAATTTGATTGATTACCTGAGAGAAAATCAGCACCTGAATGCAGGCCACAAAGGCTGGGCTGTCATGATGTCTTGCCTGTATTTGAGCTTTGAGCGCCACAGCCTTTGAATTCCAGCTCAAAGTCCAAGCTTTGGCTTTCCAAGTGGGAATTAAGAGAGTGATATGGTTAGAGTGAAAACTGTTTGGAGGATGGAAATCACCCAGTTGCACCTCGGCCATAAAAGCAGCTCAGGTGCGGCTTGTACCTGATTAGCATGAGGTGAGGAATAACAGTGGGGTTTTTAGAAACAAACATTCAGCTTCCTGTATTTTGTGCAGAATCATGCAGGATCCAAAGAGGAATAAGCAGCTTTCATGATTTAACCACTGATCATGTGAGCGGCACGGATTGAACCGTCCCCTGATTTCTCCGTGTCGGCGCTTTAGGCCGCGCTCCGAAGGCCAAGGCTGCAGAACTGAAAGGAACAGGGCCGGGGTTCGACTGATAAGCGATCTTTTGACGAGAGGGACTTTTCCTGCTTTAACCAGGGAAGTGTTGGGAATTGGGACTTTTCCCTGAACTTGTATCCAGATCATAGGAACTTTATCAGATAAGCCAAACGTTTGAGTGGATGTGAGGTTTTGTTCTAGATACTTAGCCTAATGAGAGAAGGCTCGTCTTTGAGTGCTTGTGAGATTGGCTGGTTGTGAGCTCCTGCTGTTTTTGTGAATCACTTATCACCAAAAAACCCCAGCCTGACCTTAGGAAAGGACGTTTCGTCATTTGGCAAACACTTGTCCGGACAGATGTTTTCCTACTGGTAGGATGTGAATGCTGGACTTTTTCCAGTACAGCAGACTTATCATTTTTTTAAGAAAACCATATAATAACTTGGCGTTGTTTATATTGCACAGTCTATCAGGACATATTACATACCGAATACCTGACGCAGGAGCTCAGATCTGTGAGCTTACACACGGCTTTTTAAAGAAACAAATAAACATTTCCTGCTGATGCTTTGCTGTTGAGATCATTACAAGATTAATGTTTTGCCCATTTGGGCTTGGCACATTTTTTTCCCTCTGAGTGTATTTAGTAGGTCAAGTCTTTATCAGCATTGAACTTTGATTAGCCTGATGCTCTGTGAGGCTGGTTTGAGCTGTTAGTGCTCAGTATTGTAGTCCTGTCTGTGGCTGCCCATCAGTCCGGTTTTACTAGGACATACATTAGGCAGCAAACTCAACGAGTCCTCCTTAACGGAAGAGCTCAGCATTTCTCCAGCTGCTATTTCGGTAGTCACGGTAGCTTTTTAGTTTCTGTCTAATTAAAAAGTGGTGCAAGAGCATTCTGTACTACTAATTAGTTTTAATAAAGGAAAAACTTACCCTGTGAATCCTGGCTGGATTTGCTTTCACATGCACTCGCTGGCCGCTTTATTAGGTACACCTGTTCAAATCTCTAATTAGCCATGAAGGCATGAGCTCCTGAAGTTCAAACCCGGGAGAAAGCTGTTGAAGTGACTTTCAACGTGGCATGATTACCGGTGCTGGACAGGCTGGTCTGAGCATTTCAGAAACTGCTGATCTGGGATTTTCACGCACAGCGCCACCTCTAAGGTTTACAGAGAATGGTCCGACATGTAGTATAGCTGCGAAAGTATTGGGACACGCCTCTTAATCGTTGCTTTCAGGGGTTTTATTCAGTCCCGTTGCCGCAGGCGTATAAAAATCAAGCAGTCTGCCTTTACAAACATTAGTGAAAGAATAGGTCATTTAAAAGAGCTCAATGAATTTGGGAGTGGTGCTGTAATGGGGTGCCCTCCTAGATATTCTGTGATTGTCTGCGAGTGGTTTAGGAACCTCGTCAAGTCAGCTAAGTGTCAGACCACGTAAAGTCAGAGTGGGTTGTCTAGTGCACAAGTCACCAACACTCTGCTGACCCGATAACTGCAGAGTTCCAAACCATTAACATCGGCACTAACTGTGAACCAGGACCTTCTTGGTATGAGTTTATGGCTGAGCAGCTTTGGATTTAATGGGATGTCTCAAAAGGTCACATGTAATGTGTAGGCGTCCCAATACTTTTGTCTACTTTTAATATATCTGTAATCAAATCTAATTGTATTATTATAGTGATGGTAATTACTTTAATTGCTACTCAAAAGGCCTGTTATTATGCAATTTAGATAATCTAGTTATATTATGTAACTCTCTATATTCCTGACCTGCCGTTCAGTCGGCAGGCTTGTTCTGTCCCAAAAAAAAGAAAAAAGAATCCTGCAGGCAGAACATCCAGGTACCTGCATGTTCTGTTGATTTCCACACACACACACACACACACACACACACACTCACTTTTTCCAAACAACACATTGTTACTTAACAAACAGGGACTGCTTGTTGTAGTTTCACCTACACTCGGTGACTCACTTCCCCGTCTAATCGCTAGGAAGTAACGAGAACGAGTGACGATGCCGGCTTTTTCGTCATTGCGGGTGTGCCTGAGCCTATGGACGGCTCGGGTAATTTTAGTCTGTTGCAAGCACGAGTTTCAGGCGTGTCACCTGCACGTGCACGTGGCGGTGTTTATTTTCTAGTTTGTACTAGGGATGCACTGATTGCAATTTCCTCGCCTGGCTCTGATTTTTTTTTTAACATACGACTGGCTGATTTTTCAGTCTAAGAATTATGACAGCATACACAATATTGTTGCACTTTTCCCTTAATTGGAACATCTTCCCTGGTAAAGAAAGATAGCAGCAGCGGCTTGCTCGTCTGGCTCCGCGCTCTCGCCAGCGTTGGCTTCGGCCTCGTCCAATTCCACATATTCAGCGGTGTTTTAAATGTCTTATTCAGTTCAGTGTTCGGGGTTCTTCCTCCGCTGCTTACTTTCGACATGCCTACTGCAAGAACTAGAACCCTGAAGACATGGCTGTGTCCTAAATGACACCATCACTGCTCCCTCACTAATACTGCGCTGTATGGGGAAGAGACTATTGAGTGCACTAGCAACACTGGAGCACAACTGAAATCTAACACGTCCTCGTCGTCAGTATGGGATAGTGTTGTGTTGACTAAATGGCCAAGATACTGCAGTGTTTCCCATGCATTGATTTATTTAATGTCAGATTTGACGAATCTTGAACTAAGAAAAATCCCAAATCTTTTCTCACTGTAGTGCTGTATGCAGTGCATTTATTCGCTCAGCCCCTCATACCGTTATTGAACGAGAAGCTCTTTTCCTGTTCTTAAGCGGCACAAGCAGACGTGTGCAGGAATCGTTCAGGGTGCAAAGACATGGTTTTTGTCGTCCCTGTCTGTTTCTGCCACAATTTTTATGCGATGCCTGTGCAACTGCTTCTTTCGCTAAAACCCGGCTGCGATTCTGATTGTTACAAGGACAGCATTTCCATTCCACGTATCGGGTCCTACTAACGCATTTTATGCTTCAAATAAGCGGCTTAGTGAAACATGCGTCTGTATTAAGCAAGCCTCTTTGCGTCATGTAGCGGCGTACGTCATGGCGAAGTTTTGTTTTGACGCGCTCCGCTAGAGCATCAGTGGAAGACGACGCTCAAGTCTGGCTCCACTTGAGAGAAAACAAAAAGCTAAATGAGATTTAATAAAGGTCTGTTGTGCAAAAGTCCGTACCTTCATGGCAAGACATCTATGGCGCCTGCATGATATTGAGCTTCAGTGACAAACAATGACCTAAGAAAACCAAACGTCGGTCGTAAGTAATGGATGATGCTGAAACCACGAACCTGTGGTTCAAAAGGGATCATTATTACATTTTGTCTTCCCATTTAAACCTATATTAAATAGGGAACCATACTTTGGGTCACAGGTTCATCATTCAGCAGCAGACAATACTTATCAGTAATACTGTAAGTTTGCTGTTTCTATGTCACTTGGTATATGAAGCCATGTTAAGCTTGCCATAATGGGTTTAAATGGGAAGCAAAAGCTTCTGAAGCTGAAATATAAAAAAGTAATATTCCGTATACCTACGCATTCGGTGCATTTTATTATTTTGGAATCAAAACGCAGAATCGAAATCAATAAAACGCAAACCATAGTAGTTGTTGACTACTAAAATGTAGAAGGTGATGACATGAGTCTTCTGAATTTTTCCCCCAAATAAGGTCTGGTGCAGATGAACTCCAGTATTCCTCTGTCCCTTCCTTTCCATGACAGGCTGTTGTTGAGAAATTCTTGGCCAGCTTGGCCTCGAACTTTCCATGCTTATAGGTTTTACTTCCTTACCTGAATTTCATCACCGTGTGACATCAGACAAGACGTGGCCGTTTGAGATGGCGTAGCGCTGGAGCTGTTGCCTTTGTTACACATGAGCAATTCAGCAGGCCCAGGCCAGATCAGGGAGTGGATGGGAAGGCACGCCCTTTCTGCTTGTTTCTTTTTTTGTTCGGGTTCAAACCGTGGAAGTTCCCGCTGTGCATTCATTCTCTTCATCTAATGGCATCGATGTCAACACCTAATGGTATTAATTACCTGACACGGGTGTCTAATGGCTGTACGTCATGAGAACGAAGGTGCTTTATTTAGTTATGTAAGACCTCTTGGCGTGTTTACACTTCATTGGATTGGCTGCCGTACTGGATTATGCCTTGGACCGCACAGGCACGTCACTGTTCATTTCCCATTTCAGGTCTATTTCAGTCTGGGACCGAGGCTGATCTGGGAAACTGTTTCAAAAATGTCGGCAAGCCAGCCGGATTAGTTTTATTAAGTAAGAAAATACCTGAGCCGAAATGGATTCTTGTGGTTTCTCACCATTGAAGGCACGTCATGTTAGAACAGGTTCTAGTGGAACATCTCGACAGCTCTAGTACTTGGCCAAAAGTATGTGGACATTTGCTAGTTCACGCGTTCGTTTGTCACAACTGCTCAGCCTAACTCGGGGTGCCCCCCGTGCAGGCACTCTTTAGAAACACCAGTTGAACTGAACCAGAGAGAACCCGTTCAGACTTGGGGCGAACATGCAGACTCCACACAGATAGAGTTGGGGCAAGGATTTGAACATCCACATTACGTTCTGTGTCACTCACTTTGCAAAAAAACCCAGTCGTGATAAAACCGCACAAGCCTCACAGTCATTAGGGTTAATTAGGGTCATTAGTGATTAGGGTCAATGGTGGAGAAAATGCAGAGAAACTGCTTTGGTGGGTCCATTTCTGAGAAGATAACTTCCACATGATGTCTTGCTGCTCTTAGCTGGAACTGGGAGCGAAAACGATATTTATTTCTTTGCAAGTGTTTACACTTTCCTTTTTGTTCTTGTCTCAGAAAGATGATTCTGTGTTAATTCATGCTGTTAAGAGCAGTGAAGTGTATTGAAGACGTAGTGCAAACAGACAGCTTAAATGTGTCATTTAATTCTGCAATTTTGTCATTTATTAGTTTTAGCAGTTGCAGAAAAAAGTGATATCGACACTTTTATAGATATATAACTTATTCACTATCTGTCAGCAAACCACCGTGCAGAATATGAAGATTAGGACAGATTAAATGCTCTTTCAGGGACAGGCACGGCTCGGACGTTCTGCTTGATCTGTTGTGGTGAAATGTGAAACCTTCAGCAGTTTTTACCTGAATGTTTCAGTTCTAAGTAAATAAAGACCAATACGTTTCCTTCAGTATTTTTTCTATTGACGCCATTAATAAGCAACAGTTCATATCCTTTGCGCAATAGCAAGCTTGTACAGTGTAAGACTTCCAAAGTATCATCTGATTACCATTATCGATAAAATCCAGAAAATCCCTTCCCCATATGCCAGGATTCATCAGTGTCACACACCCCTAACAGCACGTTGATGAAGCAGATGTTGACCAGACATGACCATGGTCATACTCTTCTAAGGCTGATCTACCGTGGTGCAAAATCCCTCGAGTATCAGAGATACCATGGAAAACATGACTGGTCTCTAATGGAACCGCATCCAAGCTTAAACTGACAGAAACTGTAGCAGGATGCAGGAAGCCAGTGCCTAGATGTTTACTAAACACAAACCCAAGCAGAGGTCTCACAGGGAAGAGCCCGAACAGCTCAGAGTCGTAACCAGGATGTTGGTCGTGATAATGAGAGGAAGAAATATAGCGAATTCATTCTAACCCCTAATCCCTAACCTTAACCCTAGTAACAAAAAACTTTGTCTCTGTGTTTTGGAATAACAAAGGTTAGAAAAGTCAGGGACACATTGTCCTGACATTTCACCAAAATGCAAGTCTTACAAGGGTTCAGGAACAATGATGACGTGCTGAAACCTTGCAAAAAAAGAAGCAGTGAAAGTGCATCTAGTTGTACATAGTCGGCGGCGGAGAGTGAGACGTAGGGGGTGACTCGGCGGGAGTGCGGAACAGTCGGAGTCGTGTGTCACTTATGAAATCCCCGATACAGTATTGGACATGAGTAAGCAATCAGAATTCCAAAATGCCAACATGGGTTAAACCCTTACACATGACCCAGACCCTCTACGTGTCTTAGAGGCCGTGGTTAATGTAGGGCAACACGTGCTCACCATAAACAAAGCAGAGATCAAGAAAGCGTGTGTTGGGCACGTGTTGTCACCGAGACTGAGGGTGTGTCTGAAATCTCATGAATGTGTATGAATGAGTTGTGAATGAATGTGTTCTACATAAACAGTATATGTAACAAGTCAATGAGGTAACGTGTCGATTTCAGACACTCCCTGAGGCTGTGAGATGCACGTACAGGCTTTATAGAATTTTAGTTCAAATTTGGAGGTGAAAAATCGCAAACGGGTCGTCCGATGTCTGAGTTAGTTGAATAATGGCGCAGTCCGACCGTATAGTATTGTATAGGGCTGCAACTAACGATTATTTTAATCGGTCGATTATTTAAAAAAAAAAAAAAAAAAAAACTTTCCATGTCTTTATTCAGAAATATGCTTACAAGAAATTAATAATAATAAATTAAATTTATCAATAAATTAAAATAACAAATTAAATAATGAAGAAAAATAAGTGCATCTCTGATGCAAACTCATTCACTCCCTTTCTTTAGGAACTTGCATTGCAATCCAACAATGTTAGCATGTCAACATGCTCCTGGCTAAAGCTGGCTCTCTTTTTAGAGACCATATTTTCTGCTGCAGAAGATACACACTCAGTGTTGAAGTACCAGGAATGCATAAATAGGACTTGGCTAGCTTGACCAATATAGGATATCTATCTCTGTTAACTACATCGCTGTCATTATCCAGCTAACAAGCATCAACCGTGCTATTCCTGTTCGCATAGTGTGAGTGCGCCGTTACGTTTCCTCACTTCAAAACGGAACACACTCGGGATATTGTGGTGACTTACGCTGTTATTGAGCTCCTTTCATCCTCATCGGTCACCGCAACAACAGCGTAAGTCACCACAATATCTCGAGTGTGTTCCGTTTTGAAGTGAGGAAACATGTTTTCGTTTCGAGGGCTGTATCAGCACCGTCAAATCACTTTTGCAAAGTTTGCATGTTGAACATTTTTTAGTTGTGTGAAGTACTCGTACAAAGTACCGAGCAAACCACGAGAGCAGAGAAATTTTTCAAGTCAAAATGCATCAGAAGCCGAGTTCGCCAAGCACCCATATTTCAAGACGCTGACCCTGAAAGCGGACGGATGTTGATCGGATGGACGCTAAACAGCGCGTATCTGTGTTGGCATGCATTAGGGACTCGGCCCCTGCTCTGCTCTGTATGGGGATCTGGAGCTCATGTGTGGCCGCTGGCCGAAACCACAACCATGAAGCTCCTAGTTCTTGTGCTGGTGTTTCTTCTAGAGAAAGTTCAGGAAATGGTAGCGAGTGTAGCAGCTGAGTGCCGAAATTTTGACATGCTTCAGCACTCTGTGGTCCCTTTCTGTGAGGTTGTGTGGTCTGCCGCTGCTCGTATCCGTTCCTCTTTCCGTCACTAACCCTACTTTCAGTGAACTAGAACAGATATCTGAATGACGGCAGCGGCGTCTGTTGAGTCTGACTGAGCTCCTCAGTGGGATCCATTCTACTTAAGGTGCTTTGTTTGGCTAAACCCATAATTAGGAGGTTTGTCTGCATACTTCGGTCAGTGTAACGTACCTTACGGGTTTTCTGCTCAAGACTCGTTTAAGTCAAGAAACCAGAGCCTCATGGGGGATTCCACCATCCAGTGGGGGAGACCTAATAGGATTAAGATCTTAAGCGACCTTGTCTAGCTGAACATAAAGGATGATGTGAATGAAAGGGGTTTAGTTGAAACCTGATAGTTTTGAGTCTTTGTGGCAGGTCTTGGAAGTGGAAGTCTCTCTTAAACATTTCACCACACGCAATCCAGGAGGAATGTCGGCCCTGGTAACACGTACAGTTCCACAGGTGATGCAAGCTGTTTGTTTTTATTTGTACTGCCTGGCCAAAAAAGGTTACCAGCACCTCCTTGACTAATGGCTTAATAGTTAATTACTGCATAGGTGATTGTTTCAGCTGGTAACAAGTTCTTTAATCCTAACTGATGCAGTGAGTAGCTTCTCATTTGTTAAAAAACCATGTCCAAAGACGCATCCTGTGGTCTTGGGAAAGATGTTCATCAGTTTCAGAAGGGTCGGGCTGTGAAAGAGTGGTTCAGGCAGCATGAGCCATCATTTCCACACATGGATTGTCCACCACAGAGTCCAGAACCCCATTGAGAATCTTTGGGATGTCCTGGAGGAGACTTTGTGCA
The DNA here is from genome assembly GCA_025084515.1 of Ancistrus triradiatus. Taxonomy (NCBI): domain Eukaryota; kingdom Metazoa; phylum Chordata; class Actinopteri; order Siluriformes; family Loricariidae; genus Ancistrus; species Ancistrus triradiatus. The sequence goes on from JAJAGP010001134.1 coordinate 76,452, forward strand.
GTGGAACAAATCTCCCATCATCCATACAAGATCTTTGGGGGGGGGGAATGAATGCAGCTCTGGACAGAAATAAATGTTGTGACGTTGCAGAAGCTTGTGGAAAGGATGCCATGATCAAAGCTAAAGGCGGCCCAACCAATATAGCGTGTGGCCTTCTTTGGCCAGGCAGTGCATATATTGTTGTTGTTTTGTGTGTGTGTATATATATATATATATATATATATCTCCTGTAAAGAGAGTGCGAGAAACAAGACAAAGGACTGATACCGTCTGAAATTAGGCAGCATGTAAATGTCATCACAAATATGCAAGTTAGCTCATTACATCATCTAACCCAAAGTGTCCTCCCCATTGCTGAGATGAAACCTATACCCATGCTTATATTGTTATGTATTATCTCAATCTTTCAGACACTCCCTCAGTTTCGGTGTGCCAGTGTCCCCATCGTGTTAGATTCTCATCTCATTGTGAAATTGCTTTTACTGTACTTCCTGTCCGATTTGGTTACATTTTCAGTCATAAATATTTCATATCATGGGCTGAACTAACAGGAATCAGATGAACAAGCCCATGTTACGTAAATTTCCAGGGACTCCAGGTTAAGCCTCAGCACTTAACCTCAACTCTTCAGTCCTGTTGTTTGGTCGAGTTACTTTTGTTAACTTATTACGCTCCTTCATCAGCCCGTTCTGGTTCATTCATTTCCCGGTTTCTGCTCTGCAAGCCTTTTTGTCTGCATCCTTCCTATCATCTTGCCTCTCACAAAGAGACTGATTTGGCACTACGGCGTTTTATACCCTGGTACGCTGAAGAGGGAGGGGCGTTGGAACGCTGCCAACTCGAGCAAGCAGTAATGAAAGTGAATTTTTCCTTTCTTTAAAAAAAAAAAAAAAAGCATAAGTGTTACCAAGGCAGTCTTTTGGCCATGTGGATAAAATGGTTTTTCAACACATCAGCATTTAAGTCTAGTCTGGGCAAAGGTATATGTGTATTTTATGGACATTTTATGGATTTTTGATCTGAAGCTTTTAACCCTGATTGTTTTATTGTCTTAGACCTTTCTTGTTTTATTATAGTAATTAATTCACTTTTGTTGTTCAATTTTCCCTGGTTTCTGCTCTGAGAATGTGGATGACATCTTTCCTGGGACCTTGTTTCACTCACTGAGACTAATTTGGCACCGCAGCATTATATACCCAGATGCTGAAATGGGTGGGGCGTCGGACTGCTGCCAGCGTTCATTATCTTCACTCCTGTATACCTCTGTTCGCTTTTTAGCGCAGGTTGTCATATATTAATTAACATCATGCTCATCCAACCTTGTTAGAGCTTCCGAAAAGGCTTAGGGTTGTAAAAGAACTCTTCTTGAAAAACGTTTTTCATCTGCAAAAAATCTGCATGACTTCATTCATCTGATCATTCAGGTTACCAAACAAAGTCAGTGAAGCTTCTTGAGGGGGAAAAAGACGAAACTAACAATTTTTTACTTGGCAAACTTGATAAATATGAGAAACATTTTTTCTTATGTCTGGAATTTTGCCTTTTTAACCCAATCAGCAAAGGTATGGCTTAGCGATGCATCATTTGCTGATTACATAGATTTTTTTTTCAGTTATTGGCCCAGTATTAGCCGATATTAAAACCTATATTTAATGTATTTTTATATCGCAGTTGATGTTAAAGGTTGTTTGCAAGAGCGAGGTGATTCCCAGACAGGAGCTAATAAGAGGACTAACATGAGGGAGAATGTAAGTCCTTATCTGTGGTTTAGCTGTAACTGGTTGTAAATTGAATTGTTTAAAACAAGCAAGAGTCCAAGTGTTATGTGAAATTTATAAAGTACATTTACATAATTATGTAAACATAATGGTAAACCGGTGCATTGGAATTCAGTTCAAGTCACGTATTCCTGCAATTCAATGTATACGTATGTAGGTACAAACTATTGTATAATGAATGCGAAAGCAGTGATTTTATAATGTATAATGCTTTATGGTTAAACAAATGTTTTTTCAGTAAGCACCAGTTTCCCTGCAACCCTATGCAGGATCAAGTGGATAAAAAGAGAATAATTGCAAAGCAAGACATAATTACGTTTAGGCTATGTAATGTATGCAATGGTGGAAAAAGTGGCAAAATTAATGAAACACTGCAAACAAATGTATTTGGTATTCGTCCTTCGGCCAAATGTTTCATTTTGTTCGGTTTTGGCCATAAATTTCCATTTCGGTGCCTCCTTACTTGGCATTACAGGGGCACCCCGCCCAAAACCTGCACTGCCTGCATGTTGCGTAATCTTCAGAAGGTAGGAGTCCTATATGATCTGAGTGGAAAACATAAGCAAGCAGATTCTTTGACAGCTAAACAGACAAAGTGCGTTGGAATTGGTACAGCCAGTCAGACATACTACACATACCTCCACGTACACGGTACGAGGGCGCCCTTGCGCAAGGTGTGGGTTGATGGAAAGAACGTTCATGTGCAGGGTTATGGTGGAAAGATACTTCTACTTTTAAAAATCAGATTCCTGCTTGTCTCGCGTGATGTTGCAAATGTAACTTTATTAGTTAAATAATGAAATGCTTCTTTTCCTCCAGCATGTTACTGCATTTGTCTCCACAAGTATTTGGAAACCCTTTTGCTGCCTTTAATTACATGCTGCGTTTAATTCCACGGTTGCCAGATCCTGCAAGAAACAGCCCACAGGTCTGTGGGATAAAAGGAAAATTGAGGCACTTAAAATAAGAGTACCTGGCGACTGTCGGGTTATGCTTTCGTGCATGCACAGACTGAGGAATCTGATTGAAGTCTGCTGATCTCAAATCCAACTCTCTAACGGATTTCGTGCTTCGATTCCCAGACCATAATCCGATCTGGAAAAGCCTGCCCCACCTTAAATGCAGTTGTACCTTGGTTCTAGACCCCTTGGGACTTGTCGAATTCGGCTAAAATACGTGCACCAATCCGAGCCTGGTCTTAAGTGCTGAATTTATATCGGCTGTAACTGACCTCGTTTGTCTTTTTGTTCGATTATCTGGCCTGCCGATGACAAAAGTGAACATCAGACCCATGCTATCATAGATATTTCTAAGCACGGAGTGAACTCCCTTATCCAAAGCTTTAATTAAAGAAAAAAACGCTTTGTACTTTACACGGATTGTTTTTCAAGTAATGCCATTTTGAAAACTGAGAGCGCCGTTGCTGTTTTAGGCCATTGTGTGGGATGCAGAAGCAAGTTTAGCAAGAACTGTGCTTCATGGAAGGAACCACCGGCACAATGCAAAAAATGCACTTATCAGTGTTATTTCTGTAATAAACACCTTGTACTTGTACACCGTTTCAACTGAGAATGAGGAGAACAAGGAAGCATTAATAAAACAAGGAACTTATAAAAGCTAAGGTGACTGTAAGTAAAAAAAAAAAAGATCATGTTAAAATGAGAGCTGCCCGACAGAAATGTGGTTCTGTCTGAGATGGTGGCTGTTCGGCAACTTGTGTAAGTAATGGTGGTTGATCTGGCAGAAATATCACGTCATGACTTTTCTTCTTTCTGGCTGAAGCACCGGTGAATTTGTAGCAATTACTAGCGGAGTAAGACTGGCAGAATTACTAGTAGAACCTGTTTAAACAAACTTTAATCAAGTGCACTTCGGCAAATCTGAAAATGTCACCACCGCGTTCTGGGTGACCCTGAATATCATAAAAATCAGACCTGGTTCTGAAATCTGGCTAGACCATAAATCACTAATGGTGGGAAAAACAGGTGTAGTTAATTTATGATTTAGTTTTTTTGTTTTTTGCTTGGTAAGAAGCTTAAGTGGCCCTTTATTTGCTCGTTTTATTCGAACATCATGTCCATGGCTAGATATAATGCGAAGGCATCGACGACCTTTCAAACGCCTTCATTAATTTGCTTTTCTGGCTTATGGCTCGCTCTTTGGGGTGCTTCCTTTTTAGGGAACACACTTACTTGTTTCCATCAGACGTGCCAGTCTTTGCGTAGTTTGCAAACTTCAGATGTTTGTGTCATGTCATATACATACTTTAGAGACACTAATCATGTACTAGTATGGCAACAAATGCATGCCAAAGTCAAAATTATTTACATACTTTGTACCAGCCAATAGACGGTATCCAGTCATACGAGCACCACCCAAACTGCACCTGATCTGTGGGGGTTCTGACCATTGGAGAACAGAAGATGGGGGACGAACAAAGCATGTAGAGAAACAGATGGACTACAGCCTGTAACTTTAGAACTACAAAGTGCTTCTATATGGTAAATAGAACTGATGAAGTGGACGATGTAGAACAAGGTGTAAGCAAGCCTAAGGAAAAATCCATAGGGGAAACCTCAGGAGGACCAAGGCTTAAAAAGGGACTGTTGAATGGTTTCAATAATAAATGTATGATGATTAATTAAATAAACAGAAGACAGAATAATTAACACGGAGAATATAATGAACAAAGTAATAACAAGGGAGAATACCGAATAGTGAATATAATAGCTCTGGGAGTATAATAAGTAAAATGGTGTATAGCTAGTAACATATTATAATAAAATACAGGGTAGAAGCGAGTCTCTAATGGTAATGTAGCAGGTAACTGTTTTGGTCACTCAGCAGGAGGACGGGAGCGGGATTTGGGGCCCTCTGATGTCGTGTGGGTAAAGGTAAGGGGGCATATCGTTGGAATGTGCCCGGTTTAAAGGCAGTGAGAAATAAGTCCATACGGAGTCTAGATTGGGAATGTGACCGCTTGGTCACTGTGCTGCCCGCTTCAGCTGATGCTCTGAGATGATATGAAAGCCTTCAGAAGAGTTGGAGGAGAGGAGAGCTCCATATCGGAGGAACTATCTGTTCAAACTCACTCAATCCTGACTGTAAATGCCATAGATTTTATTCTCTTATTTTTTTCCCCCCAATTAATTTTATCCTATATATTATTCTATTCTAATTCTGATTAATTGATCCTTTCAAGGTTTCTTCCCTGTAAGGTTTGGGAAGTTTTTCCTTGCCACTGTCGCCTCAGGCGTGCTCAACTAGGGCATTGCGCCAATATATTTGTGAAGCTGCTTTGAGACGATGCCGTGTTGTAAAAAGCACTATATAATTAAATTTGACTTGACTTGAAAAATGAGCTTAAAAACGAAGATAATTCCTGAACCAAGTTGATGACAGCCGCTGGGGATTAAGGGACTAAATTCTATTTTGGAAGATGATTTACCAATATTTGGTGGCCCCAACGTTTCACTGTTGGAACATTAGTCCAAATCGGGATGGGTCGGAAATTCAATCGATTCAAAATTCCTCGATTAATGATGGTTTGTGCACCGCGGCCATGGGGCTTGTCTGAGTAAATGATGGGATCTAACCACAACTGGCACTTCAGAAGCTATAAAAAAGTATCTAAGCGCTTCCCTGCAATGAAAAAATTCTCTGATAGAACCAGTTGTGATACTGGTCAGGTTGTGCCAGAGAGGTATTTCTGCATTCACCGCCGAGGAAGGAAAGGGACGCTGATCCCCGGTGCTTCCTGCTGAGCGCGGATTCTGTGTGCATGGCGTCACAAGCAGAGCTTTTCATGTATTAACTCGCATTCAGTAACGTTGTCTTGACATGAGTCACGTGGGCTCTTGGGGTTTTGCAATTTAAAGATGTCCCACTTCTTCTGACGTCTGCTGACAGCAGCCCAGGACCTGTTTGAATCCGGGTGGTGCTTGCAACGTGCGTTTGGAATCTGCGATCGCCACCCTCCGACCTCCCCCAGTGACTTCTGAACAGGATAAAGCAGGGATAAACCCCTAACAATTCAGTTTTACATGTCAGAGCTGTAGGTTGGGCCTGTGTAGAATTCCAGGGTGCTTGTTTATGATCTCTGATGAAGAGTTTGCTCATCCGTTCATGATGAAGCTTACGAGTCTGGCCTATCTAAGTGTTGGCTTTGTAAGGGGTCACTACCTATACGTGGGGCTCATGCGCTTACTTCCTGTTTTCTCTTCGTAGAAACATTACGCGTAACCAGCATCCCAACCGGCTGAACGCCCCACCGTACCTTTCGTCTCTATTTTTAGCAGCAGCAGCCCCCGATTCTATTTTTAGTGCCAACTTGAGGCTGTTTAATTTTGCATCATTCCAAAAGGAATTCCTGGCAGGGCGTGAGGACTGGCATAAGTCGCCTGCCTGAATATTTGCCAAGGCTGCCCAGTCAAAGTTCTTCTTCTGTTACTCATAAAGCTCCCGAGTATCTGAATTGCGTTTCAATAATGACCAAACTTCTCTGAATTTTTCCGCCCGAGGGAGACCCGGGTGTGGGTGGGGGTGGCCAGAGTTATCGTTATGCGCTTGTCAAGGACAGGTTTTGCTTTTCTTTGATGGGATTCCCCGTTTTTTGTGTTCGTTGGAATTCTGACACCCGTGTTCTCGTTCACAAAATAATCTGTTGAATGTCAGTACCAGTTTGTTAGATGTCAAAATAGATAAGCTTAAGCATTGTTTCCAGCACTGCTATGGGTTTCTCTTCCTTGTCACTGAACCTTATTGTTATCTCTCTGATCAAGCATACAATAGTCTGGACAGGAAAAATTATACCAGGAAAGGTTAGGTTACCTCTTAGTGATGGGTGCCAGAGGGTCCTTTTACCCCATTTCTGCCTAATATGCAGCGTGGGCTTCCAAGGTGAAACTGAATCCTGGTGAATGTGGTATACGACCTAAATTAATGTGTTTCTCTGTTAATATTTACTTAGTTTTTGTTTTTTTCAAACTTATTTGGCTTATTGGACTAGATAAATTAGTTTCGTTCTCACATTTCATCATCTACACCACCCAAGGAGGGTCGCTTTTGAGTCTTGGTCCTTCCAAGGTTTCTTTCTCCATTAACGTTTAGGGGGTTTCCTCGCCACTTTCGCCTTAGGCTTGCCCAATTTGGGGTGGTCTTGGGTATTAGTAGATAATCTAAAATGAAGCAAAAGCTGCTTTGAGACGATCCTTCATTGTAAAAAAGCTGCATAGAAATAAATATTTCGTAAAATAAACAGAAAGCGTGCTCCTCTTCATACAGTTCCTTGCTGATTGATTTCTGGGGTGGCACGGTGGGTAGCACTTGCCTCACAGCAAGGAAGGTCCTGGGTTCCGATCCCAGTTGGAGCGTTGGGGTCCTTACTGTGTGGATGTCCTCTCCGTATCTGCATGGGTTTACTCTGGGTGCTCCGGTTTCCTCCTGTAGTCCAAAGACATGCTTTAGGTTAGCTGTGATGGACTGGTGCCCTGTTTAGGGCTCTTCCTGGTCTGTGCCCTATGCTGCCAGCTAGGCTGTCCAAGATTAAGTGGATAAAGTGAGTGAGAGTTGTAAAGGTGCCCACGTCTAAAAATACAACAGTTTGGATCTCAAGCAATTCCAGAGGACTTTCGAAGAATTGTAGAGATACGAGTGAGAGTAGAATTTCATCATTCCACCATTAGACAAACTTGTAGGAGTGGGTGTCTTGTAAAGTCACACCTAAAGCACATTGTGTCACAAACACGGAGCTGAAATACAAGCTTGGCTGACTATAAGCTAGAAGACTGAAAAGACAGAGTTTTAAAGACTTGGTTACAGACTGATTTTTGCAAAGACTGTACTCCATGCAGTACTGACTAGATTCCTTTGAGATGATCTCCCACCATGGTGTTGGGGAAAACCGAATGCTTTGAGATTTCATATACCTTTTATATGATTGAGACTGGGATTCATGGACTGAGAAGAGGTGGTACAGTGTCTGTGCGGAAAATGGGTGACAGCAGATGTTAATGATTGGCGAAAAGGAGTGATTGCATTCGGGCGTGCCAAAGGCCATAGTGTGAAGGAAGTAGCCGAATTTACAGGTGTATGGACACGTATGATCATGGGGGGTCTCCCAGCAGTAACAAAAATCCCAGTCTACAACATTTTTCAGAATTGGGACCTCCGGCATTTGAATCCAGGGAAGAATTGCTCCTAGGAGTGTTTAATTGTGACAGCTATTTTAATTTTCTTTTGGTTAGTCTATTATTATTGGTTAGTCCTTAAATGTAATATGGACACTTTTTAGACAAAGTTAAAATATATCCACGTCACGATATTTTAATCCCTACTTTATTTATCTTGTCCTAACTTGTCAGATCTGATTGGACGTCGTCTCTGCCAAAGATTTTCGTCCCGTTTTGATTCGTTTTAGTTTAGTCGTCTCATTTTCGTCAGGAAAAAGAGGGTCGTTGACAAACTGACAACTTGTTCGTTAACAAAATTAACACCATCTAGAAGTCAACACAGGTCTTTCACTACCAGTTTCTGAAAGAACACTCCCACAGGGAACTGCATACCATGAACATATGGAGCAGGGTGGCATGCAAGGGGCCTTTGCTCACACTTCTGACAAGAAAAGACAAATCGGACTGTTCATGACTGGAAGCGTGTTGTGGTCAGATGAATTTACATGTTCATCCGAGACCTCAGGAAGCCTCCGGTGAGCACTGCAGTGGCCTCCATTGAGGTCTCTAATCATGTGGAAATGGGGCCTTTGGTTGAGGTGACGGTACCAATGCCTGGGTCAGGGTCATTCCCATCCCTGTAATGCAAGATGGCAATTCTCGCATTCACATGGCTGCAAATGTGACTGAGTGGCGTAATGACGTTCCGGAGCAGTGACACGTCTTGGACTTGCCAACATAAAACCCCAGGTATGAAATCGTCTTGAACTGTGCAATGCTTTGATGCAAGGTGGCTGACGATTGACTGTGGCCTACATGCAGAAAACATGTCGAGTCCGTGCCGTATCGAATCGTGCTCGTCGAGGTGAGCGTGGTGAACACGGCCCCCGAGGTGAGATGAGAATGACTTGAGGTGGCGATCCTGGCCCACTTACAAGCAAGTGATTGCTATTGATGACGCAACCTCCAGCAAGGTTAAGTTCCGTCTTTGGAAATTTGTTCTGGCTTGAATCATTCGATGCAGGGGCCGGCATGAAGCAAAACGAAATGTGTGTTAAGAAAAGGGACAATATGGGGAATTAACAAAAAACTGACCCAGTTTTAGATGCGGTCACGTGACTTGTTCATGGAAAACAAAAAAACAAACAAGAAAAATCCCCTGAAAGTCTAGACGGTAGCTACAGGAAGTGCTCTTGCCCCCTAAATGAGGCTTACACTATTATTTAATATAAGGGCTTACTTTGCATTTTCCGCCTACATTGTGAATGTTTAATCCGTTTAACGTTAAGGATAGGGTACAGTTGTTTGGTGTCAGACCGGGGTTTTCTGTAATGAGAACTTAGGAGGAGGTCAGGCCACTTTTGGTGAGCTATTGATACAGAAATCAAGGTACTTTTAACAGATTCAGCTTCCTAATAGTGCCAGCTTTTTATCGGCATTGCCATCTCTTTTCCAGCAGCGGTCATGTTGCATTCTCTGCGAGGGAATGTTGAAAAACAACATGCAGGTGTTGTATTTCTTGCCTGACATGTGCTTTATGCCAGGGGGTAATCTCAGATAATCAAACGGAGAAATACTGGAAGGTAATTAAGAAATGCGGATGAACTTTGGTTTTTACTTGTAAGTCGGCGCAGATGTCAGGCAGGAGGTACGGCGCGGCCGAGGCGCCGCTTCTTTGCCTGTTTAATGAAGCTGACTCGAAATTCCCCTGCATTCTTTCCCTTTCCTCCAGAGGTCCGGTGGAACCGCAGCCAAAGAAGGACGCGGCGCCCATGGTGAAGCGTCCGGATGAATGGAAGGACCCCTGGCGCAGGTCGAAGTCCCCTAGACGAAGGCCCGGCCTCATGGGATCTCCGCCACGCGGGCGCAGGCGGCACAGACCCTCTGGCTCGTCCGTGTCGCTGTCCAATTCCTCACGGTAATGCCCGCGCTGTGACGTCACGCTTGTTGTCTTAATAGTAGCGGCTGTGCCGGTTCCTCGCGTCGTGACACCTGCGATTAAGAGGTTAATCAGAGGTCATCGCTGCAGCCGATGCTCCTGACGGCAAGCTTACATAACAGGTTCGGTTAGGTCCTTATTTACTCAAGCGCTATCTGCTTTATCACCCGACCAACTAAGAAGAATAAATTACACGGAATCCTTTTATCAAAGCACCAATCCAGAGCAGGAAGCTCCCGGCCCCGGCACGTTCACACTATGTTTATGATCGATTGTTATGTAGTGCTGGTGAAATATGAGCTGTCTGGACTGCTGGTGACTTGGCATTCGGTTTTAGCATTAAAATGCCATGGGAAGTCGTCTGAAGTAGGACCTGGAAAATCATCTCACGAATGTGTTCTGTTTTAGTGATTGATTGTTTGATTTTTCTCTTTTTTAAATGAAACTGCACGCAGCAACCAAACGAATTTCTTACCAATAAAAGTAACAACAAAAGACGGAAACAGAACGTCCGAACTAAGGCTGGTGCTCACGGTCTTTAATGAAGTCTAGCAGAATCGAACATGGTTGCCTCGTTTGCTTGTTCTAAGAGACTTGGCTTCTTTGTGGCTCATTAGACCTGTTTGCTCGTTCTCTCGCAAGATCTGGCAACCCTGGAATTGAACGCAGCAACGTCAGAACAGCTACCAAACTCTCTTGGGGAGACTCCAAAAGTATCTAAAGTAATTTCTTATTTAATTAATTATTAAAGTTACTGGCAGAATTGGGTTCTCTGCAGTTGTGGGATTAATAAGTCAACGAACACGCACTCATTGGTGCGTTCTTGTATCTGTATGGGCAAACTTGAGCTGGATCGGCATCCGGTTGGTCCGGTTGTTGACACGCCTTTGGGTTGCCATGTCAATTTTTTCTACCCATCTACAACTAGGCATTTCAGCAGACAACTTTATCCAGAGAGACTTGCATCTCATAGAGAGTAACACTGCAATCGGTACAAGCCAAGCACTTCTGGGTTAAGGGTCTTGCTTGGTGGAGGTGGGGTTTGAACCCTGGACCTTCTGGTCCATTGTCCAGTACCTTAACCGCTAGTACTGTCCAGGGACTTATCATGCAACATCAGCCAGACCTCGAAAGCTGGATAGAAGTGAATCCCAGTGTAATAGTCGACCAATATTGGGATTTAATGGCTGATGCTGATATTTAGAGAGTGGGGTGACTGACCGATATGTAATGGCCTGAACTTGAGTGAAGTTTTATTTAAGCTTTAAATGCACAGTCTCAATAAAAAATAGATTTATTACTAACAAAAAGGTTTTATTGCACATTTATTATCGAGTGACATCACGTTAGATTAGTGCACATGGTGTTTGTCATGATCTTCTTCGTGCATGGGTTCTGGTTCTTCCAGCTTCTTGCAGCTTCTCAGGAAGCTGCATCTTTTTGTTTTTAAATCCCAGTTAAGAGCAGCAAGTTCTCTGCCTTTCTTTGTTTTTAGTCACTCAGTAATCCCAGTTTGAGCTGCAATTTGTAATCCAGGAAACAATGTTTCTCTGCATTTTCTCCACATCCTCCCGATGCCGATCGTCTGTGGCATTAATCGTCCGACGAATCGGTCTGTCACTTTCCCAGGGGTCTTGTTTCGAAATCTGAGTCAAAACCAAGTGGAGGTGGGGTTGAATGTGATGTTGGGGTCTCTCTGATAACGCAAGTGCATGTGGATGTCCACTAACTGAATTCTTTCCGCAGGTCTTCATCACGATCTTCGTCGTACACAGGCTCTGGCTCTTCCCGATCGAGGTCGCACTCCCACTCCTCGTCGCTCAGCTCTTACTCCACCCACTCCTCCCAACACAGCTTCTTCTCAGGAAGCCGCTCCAGGTAACACACACACACCCTGTCCACATCAAGAGCAAATCTATTAGAGCATGCTTGTTTAATCTTAACGGAACTGTTTCTAGGTCCAGGTCCTTCTCGTCTTCTCCGTCCCCTACACCCTTGGCTCCGAGGAACCCAGGCAAAAATAAGGCGGAGCAGCCTCCTGGAGCTGTTAAAGGGTACCCACTGACATTCTCACATGTAGTGTAGGAGCTCGCACATGTTATGGAGTCCAGTCCGAGTGCGTTTACATGCTTTAATAATCCCGTCACTGCAGACTGTCTGTAATCCGATCAGCCAGTTTACATGCGCTGGAGTAATCACAGAAGTGGAAAGCTCCGGGCTTGCGTAATCCGATTTCAACTTTCCAACCAGCCCATAATCACACTGAAGGGATGACTTCAAATTTTATGCATGAAATTCTTTATTTCCTCGAGCACCCGCTGCGTGGGAGGTGTGAGGATGCTACGGTCGCCTCGCAGCTCCACTGTCCCCGGTTCATTCCCCACCTCAGGCTTTGCCTGTGTGGAATTTGCATGTTCTCCCGCATGCATGTGGTTTTGCTTTGGGTATTCCGGTTTCCGCCAGGTGTTTGGTTGAGTGGTGTTTCTAAAGTGCCGTGTGTGAGGGTTGGCACCCTGTCGAGGGTTGTTCCTGCTCTGTGCCGACGGCTAGGCACCGGCTTCCCCGCGATCCTGTCCGAGATTAGGCGGATAAAACAATGAATGGATGATTTACTGCCCTTTAAAGTTTCTGCAAAAGTAGCCACGTTTTCCATCCAAACGTTTGGCTAATGTTATCCGATTCATTTCGGCCGAAAAAAATGCGAATCGGGTCGTGTTTCCATCCACTAGGGTTGTGCGAAGAAACTTTCGATGACGTAGGCCAAAGCAATCAGGGGTGACATCAAAACAAACAAGAATGGTGGAAATGAACTCCGTCTTTTAGTGGAATAATCTTTATAGCCGTTTGCAATCCTTTTATGGCTGCAATTAGGGCTGGTGGGTGGGTGGGTGTGTGTGTTGGTTTATCTTTAGGCTGCCTTTATCACATGCCACCCCGTCATTCGTTCCCTTGTCCTTGTAATCAAACATTATCATTTTACATTCAGCCTCCTTGTCTATTAAATAATATCTAACTGTAACAAAACCAATGTCTTGTTTTTGGTCTGATCAGGAGGAACATAACGTGACTTGAGCAGTCCATCACGGCTTGAATCTAGCTTAAAGCTCTCTTGCTACATTTCATTTGGATGTTTGTTTTTAACGAATTTTGGACTATTTCCATTCAGGCTTTTCTTGGCACAATTTCAAAATTTGCAGAACCTTGATTAATGGAAATGTGTTTAAAAAATTTAATTCCTTGCGGCGTTTCATTCCAGAAGATGCCAGATGCCAAAAAGTGGACCTGTCAACCATATGGGGTTATGCTCGTGTGCATGCGTAGACTGAGAAAACCGATCAAAATAATAGGAACCGCATACGTGCACTGAGAAATCCGATTACTGAGCTCAAATCCAGCCCTCTTGGGTTTCGTACTCCCGTTTCCAGACCTTAATCCGATGAGGAGCCGAGTAATCGGGTAACTTTAGAGATCCTTCAACGCATGTATACGCACTCGTGTTTTGATTAAAAAGTGAAAGTAGAATAGTAGTAAGTGTTTTTAATCTGCCCTTTGGATAAGCTTAAACATTCGTAGTATTTTGAATGTTGTTCTGGAGTTAGTTTGTTTTATGTAGCTTCCATTGCGAAATCTGCATCACCACTGTTGACCTTGTTGAAATCAGCGTGGAAGGAGGACAGGAATAGAGAGCATGTTTCGTAATGGCCTCTCAAGTCCGGCTAATATCCAGCTTTATTAGCCCTTGCAGATTTTCTCTAAGCATGTGTTCACTGACCTCTCTTCTCCTCCTTAAGCCACCCGATGAAGGTCCCTCCGCTGCCCATTCCACGCAGGGACAAGGCGCCCCCCAAGAAGATTCCCAGTCCCACGATGCCAGGCAAGCCTCCGAAGCCTCCAGCCGAGGTGGGCAAACCGCCCAACGTTCGCGATGTGGGCAGGCCGCCTCCACCCCGAGAGCTGGGAAAACCCCCCGGCATGAGAGAGGGCCGAAGGAAGGAGCGGCAGCCAGAAAATCCTCGCAGGTAGGGAGGATTTCTTCAGCAATGGCTGGACTATTGGCTTTCTGCAGTACAGTGCAAAAGTCTTAGGCCACCTGACCTTGTAATGACTTGTTGTTTTAGCAATGGCATATTGTCGACGATTTAGACCCAGAAATGAAACTTGGATTTATTACTCTTGTATTTAAGAAATCTTAGCCATTGCAAGCTCAGTGTTAGATTCTCACAAATGTAAAACAAGCATGAGATTTTGGCCGCAGACACAATCCATTAATTGACATGATGGAGGTGTGAGTGGGTGTAGGAGTGCAAGCTGTGGAATACCCTGTATGGGCATTCTGGTGGAATCTGGGGAAAGTCACAGGTCTGTCCTGGCTCTTCAGAGCTCTGGCAGAAAAAAAGTGCCTTTGTGGCCTCTTTGTTCAGCATAACGAGTGTCGGTGTCGTGTGACCTTTGATTTAACTTCCCTAAGGGAACTCCTGGATCCCTTTCCATGATAATAAACATCCGTTTTATGTAAACAGAAAGTTCTTTGTCATGGAATGAGTTTACAAGCATGATTCCAGTACTAGATTTCATGTATTACTTGTGTAAGCGTGTTTTTTTTATCGTCGGTTTATTTGCATTTAGGAAAATGACGATTGCGAACTCGCCTCAGCTATAAGCCTGGTTTCTAAAGGTGGTGCGGGTGGAGTGAACGTCGTAAAAATGCTCGGGCAAACAACAAGGTTGAATTCGCCGCTTTGATGCGAAATGGCAGGGGATGGAATTTAGTGTCTGAGCTCATTGACGTGGAAGGAAAATCGGATGACGTGCACTTAGTAATCTGATCATCGTCGGGTTTCTGCGGTTCTCCGGTCGATTATTCAAGTGGTCATGTAAACAGCGTGCTCCGATCTAGAAATCAGATTAAGAAATCCGATAGAGAGATGGATTTTACTCCAGTAATCTGATTCCTCAGTGCATTTAGGCTGATATTATAATATTTCGTCGGGCCGCCTTTAGCTTCAATTATGGCGTGCATTCACTGCGGCATCGTGTCCACGAGCTTCTGCAGTGTCACAACATTTATTTCTGTCCAGAGTTGCATTCATTTTTTCAGCAAGATCTTGCTGATGGGAGATTTGCACCCAGGTTCAGGTCTGGACTCTGTGGTGGACAATCCATGTGTGGAAATGGTGGCTCATGCTCCCTGAGCCGCTCGTTCACCGTTTGACCCTCTGAAACAGATGAACATCTTTTCCACGACCACAGGATGTCTCTCGACATGGTTGTTTAAGAAATGAGAAGCTCCTCACTGCTTCAGTTAGGGTTCAAGAACTTGTTGCCAGCTGAAACAATCACAATGCAGGAATTATCCAATGGGAGGCTCTTTTTTTTTTTTTTTAAACTATTTAGCCATTTGCTTAGTTAAATCCAGATGGTGACCTGTTTTTTGACCAGGCAGTGTACATCCGTAGTATGATTTCAATCAGATTTGTCAGTCTGCGCAACCGTTGCCAGGTCTTCATCTTCTGAGCAGCTTAGGGCTCATTTTCAATAAAGTTGCTTTCAAATTTTTGTTACCTACTTGCGGTTTATGGGTATTTGAAGTGTGTCTCTCAATTTTACAGGCGCTCTCCAACTTGCTTAGAACACTTACTTGAACCTACAGTTGTGCAAAGTCATTAGCACAAAGCTTATTTTATCATAAATTGTCGAATATCTCATAATTAATTGAGTAATAGATTGAAAATTAGAGTGAAAATCAAAATGGTTAGTCACTGCTCTGCTGACTGCTGCCCGGGATCTGGCAACCCTGAAATTAAGCGCCACAGCAATCCCCAGATGGCTACCAAGCGCTTTTGGGGGGACTCTGAAGAGAATTTTAAATGAAATAATATTAATTAAGAAACAATAATTCTGAAAATAATAGCATGAATACATCTTACGTCACGTCCTCCTGTGAGATTATTGGCTGATTGCGAAGTAAAAATCAGATGAATGCCCAAGTCATGTCATTTCAGAGTGGATTACTGACAGAATCTGGTTTTCTGCATCGGATTAAGTGCTTGTTAAATATTTTCCAGGGAGCACGTCACAGTCTGTGGGTACATTCTGCAGAGACTTGGGCTGTGGTCATACAATTGATTTTGGATCTAAATTGGGTTTGAGTTCTACAGTTGTTTGCAGTCTGAATCAGACTTCACTTCAAGGGTCAAGCCACATTTGTATGTGGTGCCAAAGTTGATGTGGAATTTATTATTTACATTTGGTCGTTGGCAGAAGCTCTCGTCGAGAGCAAACAGTAAAGTACTTGATGGCCTATAAAGTATTAATTACCGGCCCGACCAGAAACTAATGCTTGGAAACATTATACTCAGAAATTGGGTTCTCTGAATGTAAAAATCGGGTGATGTTTTAGGTCATATTTCTGCAGAAATCTAGAAAGTTCTGAAGGGTTCGCGAGCTTTCAGGCACCACTGGACATGGAGAAGTCGCATGAATTCTTCCCCAATAGGTAATTTCACACTTGGCCTTTCCTATGCAAATTGACTGTTGGCCCAAAGCCATAAAATGTAGAGTTTTCTTTGCTGCTTCTCTTCTGAATACAAATTTTCCCCAGCAACTACAGGTGTCGACTGATTACATATTTCCAGGCCACAGCACGACATTCTTATTTTCGGTTGTTTTTGGTTTTGGATGCAAGCGGGGCTGGAATGATACAGCAGAAATAAAAAAAAATGTTCTGTACCAAAAATAAAACTTCTGATTCGTTCATTAGTTTGGGGTAACTGTAAGGCTTTGTCAGTGACCTTACTGGGCAGCTGTTATGGGATGGCGGAGAGAATGTGCGTATTTATTAGTACTGGCTGTGATTAGAATGATTTAAATATTCTTTTGAAACGTTTTTCTCTAGGGATATTTTCCCCCTGGTTAAAATAGCATTCATGTAATTATTCTGTTTAGTTTCTGTGTATTTGAACTGTTATTCTAAATTATTTGTAGTATTCTAAAATAATACTTAGTTCTATAATTATTTGGGTTATTTATTTTATTTTTACATATAAAATTAGGAGACTCTCATTTGTTTTTCTCAAGGTTTTTTTTCTGATCAGTTAGGGAGATTTTCCATGAAGAGAGGCCAGTTTTTTTCAGTTTTACTTTTTTTTTTAATTATTTGAACAGCTGTTTCCACTGCTAGACAGATTTTGCTTTCTTATTGTTATAAGTAACACCTCGGTCTTTAAAGCGAACGGGTGCCAATCAGATGGTCGCTTACCTGAACCCCATTTCACCTGGATATGTAAAACATGCCGTCCAGAAATGAGGCCTGATCAGGTCTTTCTCTGTAGATGTTCCAGTCGTTGTTCCGATGGTTGTGATATCTGACCCTGTGCTTCTGTGTTGCAGGAGAACACTAAGTGGCAGCGTGAGCGGCACCGGCAGCAGTTACACCGGTTCCAGCTCCCGATCCTCGTCTGCCTCGCTTTCCCATTCTCGCTCTGGATCCCACAAGTCCAGGTGCCTGAATGTCCACCGGTGCTGTGTAACCAGACCTTTTGTGTGTGTGTGTGTGTGTGTGTGTGTGTATTGACCATGTATGTGTGGCATTGCTGCAGGTCCCTGTCAGTGAGCAGCGTGTCCTCGGTGTCGTCTGCCTCGTCCAGCAGCAGCTCGGTGCGGAGCGCCGACTCGGACGACATGTACGCCGATCTGGCCAGCCCCGTCTCGTCGGCCAGCTCCCGCTCACCCACGCCGGGTCACGCTCGCAAGGAGCGAGGGCCTCCACGGGACAGGGAGGCTGCTAAAGACAGAGGTAGCGGAGCCGCACAGGGATAGGGATATGCGCGCGCGTGTTTTACTTTATTTCATGTTAGCCTATTGTATTATTCTATCCTAATTTTAAATAGTGTATTTACCACTGAGCCGAGCTGGTGTATTTAGTTATGTAATCTTCCTCAGGGCTGCAGGACATAACGTGGCAGTGTAAGGTGCTGTAGAGACAAACTAGAAGAGCTTGTTTATTCATGTAAGATGTGCATCAGAAGCAGGATGGGAAGCGTCTGCACAGGGCATGAGTGAGTTTAGGTCAGATGATTCAAATGTCATTGCCTGATTTTTTTTCTTTTTTTTCCCCCTTTTTGTTCCTGAACGGTTTTTCTATTCAAACATGGCCATACAGGCAGGTAATGTAACGTTCAACAGAATGCATGTCCAACGTTAATATTAAATAATCAGACTCTTTATTTCCTCGAGCATACACTGCTAATCTGCGTTTGAGTTTCCCCAAAAGTGTTTGGTAGCAGATTGGTAGATGCTGTGTTTAATTCCTTGTCCTTGTTAGTAAATTGGACAGCATCTCCGCCTGTCACACGGAAGACCGGGGTTCGATTCCCCGATGGGGAGTCTCAAAGGGAGTCTAGCCTGGCGATTAAGGTACTGATGTTAAGGGTCAGATATCACAACGAGCTAAACAGTGATTGTGTTAGGAAAGCTTCTCATCTAGAGAGGGCATCTGGAGGGCATGTTTTATATACCCAGATCAAATGAGGTTCTGGTAAGCACTGTTTAACTTTGTTAGGCGTTCACTTTAAAGAAGATCCAGGGTTCAAATCCCGCCTCTGCTAAGCCACCAGTGTTGGGTCTTTTGAGCAAGACTTTAACCCACAATTGCTTGGATTGTAAATTGTAAGTCGCTCTGGATGAGAGCGTCTGCTAAATGACATAAATGTAAATGTAATTCCAGGGTTGCCAGATTCCAATATAGGAAATAGGCATCTGGTGTATGGAAGAAAAGCCCAAAAGAAGCGAGGAGGAGGAGCTGGCAACCAGTGTTTAATTGACAGCTGAAGGAATATTGATCGAAATCGCTGTATGCGAATAGCGTGTGCTGAGAAGTCCAATCACTGAGCTAAAATCGAAAAAGGGTGTCTGATTTCTAGATCAGATTTCTATTCTGCGAGAGACCACTTTAATAATGGGACAACTACAGAAATCCGACCGATTATTCACTGCTTGTAAACGCACTCATTCAGTGTGAAATCATCGTCTCTGAAAATGGTCACGTTAGCATTTAGCTTTTAAACTAGATTTATTATATCCACACAATATCTGGGAGAGTAAATAATTACTGAGGACATTCCAAAAGCAACACTTGTTAAAATACCCACGGCGGTCTGTGAGGGTGCGTTCTGGCAGTGACGTGTGTAGCGTTTCATTTCAGACCTAATCTGTGCGTTAGATAATCGTTGGCAGGGCATTGTTTAGAAAATAGGTCTGGGCAGCCCGCTTTCTTGCTGGAGCTGCTCTGTGGTCGAGTGATCTTTTAGAATGAATTGTTTCTGGCACCGAACAATCTGCTGAGTCACTTCAGTGAAACCAGTCTGAATTTTGTTTAAATAACATGCCATTGTTGTGGTCCTCGTGGTTAGCGCCGTCTGTTGACATTTGCTCGCTCTGGCTGTTGTGTGTTCTGTATAGGAAAGCCCGCAAAGAAGGAGGAGGGTTTCAAAGACGACAGGAAGAGAGTCGATCCGCCGGGCCTCCCGCCCAAGATCGACCCTGGCGTGCCCCGGTCCGGACCCGGGAACCGAGGGCACCCGGTCAACGCTCCGCCCATGGGCTCCGCGGGAGGGTACGGGTCTCATAAGGACATCAAACTCACCCTGCTGAACAAGGTAGCTGCTCACTTTCAGATTTGCGTACCGCGCGTGAGCCGGGATCTAACGCTTGTACCCCGTGCACGCAGCAGCAGGCAGACCGGAGCAACAGGAAGCGGTACTTCCCTGCGGACAAAGAGCGACCGACATCCCCCGTTAGCAAGAGAATAGCACTGTCTCCGGAAAGAGGTGAGAGCTACCTGAAAGTAAAGGTCTTTGGCTGGAATTACCCGGTTAGAAGTGCCGTCTGTACATTTCGGGTTCTTCTCTCGGGCCATGTGAACGTGAGCCTTGTTGTCAAGGAACTCCTGACAGATGGAGACTCGTGCTCGGTCAGCAGTTTCACTTCAGTAGCCACCCTTGCACAAAACACCAAGTCAGGCATGGAAATCATCTGCTGATATTTCCACAGGTCGTGACAGGAGGCCTGGACGTTCCCCTCTTTCGCCAAGAATGGATCGGCCCAGAGGTCAGGGTCCTCGTCCCATGCCTCCGCACGGAGAAAGGTACACCACAACGCCTCATCCCACGCTGCCGTGACACGTAAAATAGGAAGCGAAACGTCCTGTTGAATCATGACACTGTTTGATTTCCAACCACAGAAACATTTTTTTCTCCATGCCGCGTTGGCTGATCGTTGGTAAATTTCAGCCATTGGTACAATTTGGACAGGCGCACGAGTGGCCCATTTCTCTTCAGCCAGTTGTTTGAGGTGGAGTGTTTTCCGGCCCTCACATGGTCTCTCTGACGCCTGCTGAGCAGCGGGCAAATAATGCAATAAATATTATGTACACCTCACTTTCTGCACTCATTTCCCATTTGATCAGTTACGTTACATTTTAGCAGACGCCCTTATCCAGAGCGGCTTATAGTTGGTACAGTCTTACAATCCAAGCAATTGTTGCTCAAGGACCCAACAGTGGCAGCTTGGCAGAGGTGGGATTTGAACCCTGGACCTTCTGGTCATCAGACAAGGGAAACCTTGGGGTTTAAGTGAATCGAGTAATAAACCGGAGATATGCTTGTCAGCTCTCCAATAACCTCACAGAAGGGATGTGACCAATCAGAATCCATTTTCTCGATCGTATACTGCGTTCAAGTCTCCAGAGTGCTTGCGTTTAGTCCCAGGGTTGCCAGATCCCACAAGTTGATGAAAGCAACCGGTCAATGGAAACTAATCTCAAAGCTAAGGAAGTGTCTAAGAGTAAGACCTGCCAACCGTGGTACACTCTCGTTACCTTTGCGCTCAGGCACAGACAGAAATCTGATTACCGAGATAAAATCCAGCTCTGTCAGATTTCTTAATCTGATTTCTAGCTCGGACTCTGCTGTTCACACGACCACTCGAACGATCATTCATGTGCGTGACCTGTTGGTGTGTGTCGTGCTGATGAGTGGATCAGACACAGGAGTGCTGCTGGAGTCTTTCGTCCGCCAGCCAAAATTATCCAGCCGCCAGCATCCTGTGAGCACTGATAAAGGATTAGAGCGTGTCAGTACACAAACTGTACAGCAACAGACGGGCTACTGTGTCTGACTTTACATCTACAAGGTGGAGCAATAACAGTGTTTAAAAACTCCAGCAGCACTGCTGTATCTGATCCACTCATACCAGCATGACGCACTAACAAAATAGTACCTGATCTGTGCTGGTCCTGTGGGGGTCCTGACCCTTAGAGAGCAGAATAAAGGGGACGAACAAAGGATGTAGAGAAACAGATGGACTACAGCCTGTAACTGTAGAACTACAAAGTGCTCCTATGGGTAGGTGGAGCTGATCAAATACACACAGAGTAGAAACGAGGAGGTGTACTTAATAAAGTGTAGTGTCTCCTTTTTTCGTGCTTTGTTTTCAAACTAGGTCGTCTTTTCTCAAGTGTCTCCAGTCTCTGGCTGCTTTTTATCCCCCCTTTAATGTTCTCTGGGGAAGCCACTACAACAGCCAGTGCTTAGGCGCTCTTAGAGCAAAAGAGTTTTAGAATTCGTGTATTGTACTGTTAGTGCTGTGCCCTTTTCAGGTGGGTATTAGTGTGGCTGCACAATTGTTAACATTGATTCGTGATTTGGTGCCGAGAAGGGATGAAAGCTGAGGATCAGGTTTAAATCATGGGAAGTTGTCTGAAATTTTGGAGATTAATAAGGAGAGGTTGGGGTGCTAGGGTTGGGCAGAGTAGAGCGAGTGCTGTTCTAAAGAGACACTAGAACAATGATTCCTGGGGGAAACAGACAATGCTACAAGAGGCACGACGTCTGTCTGGTGGGTTTTAATTAAAGCCCTGCCTTAATACTGATCCTGAGCCTTTTAAAAGTAATGGATGCCTTTGAATTTAGTCAAAAGCACAGACTCCTGCGTCAATTGTGCCTAAGAACACAAGACTAGTTGCATAAAATATGTGGTGGCCTACTGGTTAAGATACTGGACTAAGGACCAGAAGGTCCAGGGTTCAAAACCCACCACTGCCACTGTTGGGTCCTTGAGCAAGACCCTTAGCCCACAACTGCTTTTGTGAGACTGTATCCAGATTGTAAGGGCGGCTGCTGACTCTACAGACCGCCTGAAACCCATATCTGGGGGTCCATGGTCCAGACCAGAAACCTTGCTTTAGAACATTTAAAAATTCGGATTTCTATGAATTTGGGGGTTATTGAGCAGAAAAGATGTGATTAAATACATACGTTTACCAGATGGATTTATTACTTAAGGCATCGTTTTCCACCATGTAATGCTCAGTCCCATTTCTGTTCAGCGTTTTCCATACAAACTCCAAACAATCTACTTCAGCACGCCAAATTAAACCACTCGTTAGTCCGTAGTCCCCTCCTCCCCGAGTGCGCACTTGTACGTTTCTTATTTTACTCTTTGCAGCTTTTCTTTTTATATATACTCTTAATTTGTCTGATGTCAAGCAGCTTCAGCGTAGATACTTGATTTTGTTGCAGCCACAAAGTCATCTTATCATTTTCCGTGCTTCATTCTTAACTCCTTAATCTCTTTACATCATTAATCCGCCTGGGCAGTGCTGTTTTGTTTAAAGCCTGGTGCATTGATCTCGAACTGAGCTGTCGTGAGGCGTCAGAAGTGCGCATGTTGACTCTACGTCTTCTAACGTGACTCAGCCTGTCGGATTTTCAAACCGGACAGTCCGTGTTATGAGAGCTTTCAGATGTCGCGTGTGTTTTACTGTTACCTTAAAAGGTGTGGACAGCGGGTATGCGGCAAGAGAGGAAAAAGATCGTTTGATTAATTTGAGATTTTGCCGTCCATAGGGTCTTGCATGACAGTTTTTCACGAGCTCAAGGCTTTTTCAGCTTTTCTTTGTAGATTCTCATTTAAAAACCATTGACCATGTTTCACTATTTTTTTTTTATTGATTACTCGGCTGTTCAGTCACGGGCTGAGTGCAGAGTGCACAAGGTTTGCTGCAGGCTGTTCGGACTGCACACTCGGGATGGAAGTGTTATTAATTTACCAGCGCAGGATCACGTCATCTCCTTGACATTTGTTTAACCGGTCCGCCAGTGACGCAACTTCAGTGGGCCAATAATCAAATTAAGGTCAGCACGGGTGTTGGTGTTTTTTTCCGCCTTGAGTAATGGCGATAATGTTCTGAACTTTATGATCGCCGCTTTATGAGAAAGTGTTTACATAACGTCTAGCCTTGGTGTAAAGTGGATTCCTTATTAAAATGGAAAGCCCAGGGATGTGAATAGAGCGTAGCCGACACGTGGAAATCCGGTGACGCTCATGGGAAGTGGTTGCCGGATACATAATGCGAACAATGACATGAGAATATGATTGTATTGTTAAGCTCACTTCTACTTCTCTACCGCACGCTTGTGTGCAGGGCCGCCATGTCAGAATGGATGTCCCGCTGTAGCCTCATAGCGTCCGGTCCCAAAATGGTTCGACTTAAATTCGGCTTAAAAATGCACCAAAAGTTGACCACCTGGTTCACAGTGATTGAAATCGAAACCGGCATTGAGAACCAAAATTAAATCTTGCCCATGTTGGTTCTTCCGGACTTTTTTTTTTATTCATCTTTTTAATACTTAAATATATTTACAATCAATACCTGGGAAGGATGTAAAAAGATTTAAAGAAATAGTGGACCCCCTATCCTGCTACATCATGAAGGATGGTTTCAGTCGGTTGAAATATAAACAACCATTACTAGCTCATCTGTGTGTATCGTTCAGGTATTTTAAAATAACTAAGATACAAGTTTTCATTAGAAAATAAAATCTAAAACCACCAAGATGTGCAATTTTGATTTAGAAAAGAATCGCAGTTTTAATAGTCTAACACTTTTTTAGTACAGACCTAGTCATGAACGTCTGAGGGCAGAAAAACAGCAATTGTTCATAATCGGACTCGAGGTAAAATGTTCAACTAATCGTGTAAAGCCCTAACACTTAAGAGGGTGGTATGGGCGACCTGATACTTTTGTTTGACAGAAGCCGAAAATGCATCGGTAAACAGTATTAGGAAAAACACAGATCATCAGTCAGATGAACCAGAGACTCGATTGTGTGTGTGAACCAGTTTATATGGTTATAGCTTAGAGAGAATGCACAAACAAAGGAGTACTACTTACAATAGGACAGGTGCATACACTTACAAACACCATTTACAGCTTGGTACAAATAAGCAGCTGAAAATGATCCAAACAGACATGGGTAACTTACACAAAGTCTCTAAACACATCAACCGAGTCAGAACAGTCTCTAGTCCAAACAGGTGGACGTCAGCTCCTAAACTCTTAACTCCCGCCTCTGCTCTTGGATCTGCACTGTTGATTGGTTGTTGAGGTGACCAGATGTTAACGCCCACAACGTTTGGAGTTGAGACACTTTTATTTGCTAGTATTCTTAACAAACAATCTATAAAAATGAAAAACGAAGAATTCCTTACAACCCGCTTAACCCGGGGTAGCCTGTTTCGGTTCAGTTGAGAACTGGGTGAATTTTGCGTCGTCTTATGAAACGCGATTATGCTGCCATGTTAGTTGTTGAAGACGCGGGTTAATCATTTCTGCCCCCGCTGGAGAGGTATGTAAATGCTGATATTAATGACTGATGGAATCTCCTTTACCAGCAGCACTGTTTGCTGTAGCTTCTGGTCAGACTTGCGGAACAGCGAGGAGGAATTTCAGAACGTTCCCGGTTCCGCTGCATGAAAAGCCGCCATGTCACGTCAGGCCACGGCGTCTCGGGTCTGTCTGGACTCTTGACTTTGGCCGTTCCAAAACAATCAGCCCTTGTGTTGTTCATTGACTTGTGTGTTTTGGGTTCAACTTGGATTGAGCTCTAGTTTGCAGGCTGTTCATCTCCTGGATATGTTTTTGTAGTTGTAATTTACATTGTTAGTTGTCCAGCAGTGGCAGCTTGGTAATAAATTTCCCGACTATCATCCAAGGCTCTAACCCCTGATCTGTCTTTTGCTCCTGCAGGAAGCGCCCGTTTTCTCCACCACCCAGATCTTCTGGGAAAGGGATCCCAGGGCCTGTGGGGAAATCAGCCGCTGCTGCTGCTCCAGGTCCAGGCCTAGGCCCAGGCCCGGGTTCAGGCTCGGGCTCGGGCAAACCCAGCAACACACTGTCACGGCGCGAGGAGCTGCTGAAGCAGCTGAAAGCCGTGGAAGACGCCATCGCCCGAAAGAGGGCCAAGATCCCCGGGAAATGAGGACCGGGCCAGACCTGGCTTAGCTTCCTGGCCGTCGGCTACCTGAAGAACCGAGCGTTGTTCAGAAGTGGGCGAGAAGCGTGGGGGTCTCGGGACGGCAAAAAGCACCGCTCCGTCTGTCCGTTTCTCCTCAGCGAGAGTCCGTCTCCATTTTCTATTGATTGTTTTGCTAGCGGGGTGACGGTTCCACCCCTTCACCTGTTCTTTTTTTCAGGACGGAAGCTTTATGGTAGCGTCTCCAGACTGAGGGGAGCGCTTAGTTCTTCATCGCGTTTTCTTTCGTCCTCCTCTTGCTTTCTCTGTAAGCTTGTTACCCTGCCCTTCCTCCCCCCCCCGGTCGCGCACAGCCGTTCCCGCTCACGTTTCTAGCGTCGAGACCCGACTTCGGCCCCGTCCCTCTGTCCGGTTCTGTATGCTCGCTTAGTACAAATGTGGCAGACGAAGCCCGCCTCCCCCCGGCGTATGAAAGTAGAGAATCAAACGACAGTGATGTGACGTGCCGCCTTTTATAAGACCTGCGCTGAGTTTCGTCCCCTAGCTCTTCATGTATTCGAGGATTGTATTTTATTTTGGTCCTTCTTTTTAGACGGGTGTGTGAGGCTGTGGTCGGGACGCTCTCGAGACGAGGATGAATGACGTCTTGCTTTTGTGACGGAGAAAGCTTCTAAATAAACTATTTTGATAAAACAGAACACGGATATATCCTGTCCTGCTTGCGGAGGGAATGGAAACGCCCACAAGGCCTTTTCACACAGAGTCCGGTTTCTACGCGAGACAAAAAAACAGAGGCGATTTTTAACGTAGTGGGACCTTGCGGGGTTTTTTTTTTTGTTTGGTCTAAACATTCAAACTCCGTCTGCCTTTGCTTTCTTTAATTTCCCTTCTCTTTATGTGACTCGCCAGGTCTTTTCGCATCGTAGGCTTAAAAAAAAACACATGATGAGCTGTTCTGCCCGGCAACCGAGCTCTGATTGGTCAGCCTGATTTGAACATCCGAACAACACCAAAATTAGAACAGGCTCCGATTTCGGACTCGGTGTGAAGGACGGCCTTGATACAAGTGTTCCTTTTCAAAACTTGACATTCGCTTTTTAGTGTGAAAAGGCCTTTGTTAAAACCACCTGCTTAATATCGTATGAAGTATAGGTTCCTCTCATGCCACCCAGGCTCTGACCCGTCAAGGAATGGACTCTGAGACCCCACAAGGTGTCCTGGAATCCTCCGTGGATCAGACTCGTTCGTCCAGGACGTCCTAAAGACACCTCATCGGATTGAGATGTGGAGAATTTGTAGGGTAGGGTGACCATTCCCATAGCACCATCAGTGAGTTCATGTGCACTCATAGTTGTGTAATCCCATCCCATTATAGTGGTATTTCTGCAGGTATCTGATTATTGAAGCGGTCATGTATACGGCATCATCTAGAAATCAGATTGAGATCTGATAGAGAGATGGATTTTACTCCAGTAATTGGATTACTCATAGCATGCATCCAAGTTACCCGAATATAATCGGTGTTTTCAGACTGCATGAGCCTTCCACCACGGTTGCCAGGTCTTGGATTTATTCGACCTCTTTTTCCATCGACGTTAGTGTTTTTTGTTTTTTTTTTCACCTGGATCTGGCAACCCTGGAATTAAAACACGCCACAGAACTAAAGCAGCGAAACGGAATCTAACACTTTTGAGACATTTGATTACTTAATATTAAAGTTTAATATTAAAAAAACTTCACCTGCCGGTGGTTTTATATTTTGGCTGATCGGTGTGTTTTAAAGGTTCATCCTTTTATATTGGGCGCTTTCTCAACGAAAGAAGTGACTTCAGTGACCCCAGAGCACTAATAGAACGAGATTTCCATTTTAGATGTTGAATGTAACATAAAATGTACCAACATTTAATAAGTCACATCGTGCACAACTAATGCACGTGTAGCTGTAGCGAACAGGACATGAAACAGATGAGATTTTTAAAAATGTGTGCAAAAGTCTTAGGCCATTAGATAATTATATATCATTATTTCTTCATTAGAAAATGCAGTATGGCAGAGTGGCTTCATCAGACCAGAGAATTTTTCTCACAGGCAGAGTCCTATAGGTGTTTTTCTTATTTTTTTTGGCAAACTCTAGACTGCCTTTGGTGTGAATTATACTTAGGAGAGGCTTATGTCTGGCCATTCTGCCATAAAGCCCAGATTGGTGGAGTGCTGCAGTGATGGTTGACCTTTTAAAAGTTTCTCCCATCTGCATACAGGATCTTTGGAGCTCAGCCAGAGTAATCATTAGGGGTTGTTTTAGCTCTTACTTCAAGGTTGGGTCCGAGTGACGCGGGTTTGCACTGATCGGTCCAAACCAAGTGCCAGTGTTGAGCTCAACTGCCGTTTTTAAATATAACCGTGCACCGGTAGCTGCATAAACAGCAGATCTTCAGTCTTCAAGTGGAAAAGCCCTGGAACGAGTGCAGCTCTCTTGGGTAGTTTCTTCTGAAAGTGCCTGTTGTTGACCATCTGTCTATTCTAGAGTGTCCCATTAAAGAAAATGCTTATTTACAGAACTCTACACAGCCAAACACACATCATAATGGCAGGAGCTCATACTGGTGTCACCATGTTTTCTCCAGGGATCTGTCCAGTATTTTAACCTCTTTTTGGAAGGAAGCATCCAAGCTGCCAAGAAATCACTTTTTCGGAAGGGGAACGGGTGAAAAGGCTCCGAAGCTCACAAAGATTGGAATGAGGATCGGTGGATAAAAAGTATTCTGGTGTGATGAATTGAAAAATTAAAAAAAATTATGCACCCAGATGGAAATGTGGGATTGCTGTGAAACTCGGCATGCAGGTCCGTCTCAGGCAGATGTCTGACTAGACACTGGGTCTTGCCACAAGAGGAGGTAAAAGTGCTTCTCACGCTGCCCTATAAAAAGCTCCGAGGCTACTTTTGGGTAGTGTACCTCTTGGTGAGAGATGACTGCTAGACATTCCACACTGGAGGACAGTTTGCCCAGTTGACAGACTTCTAGAGAGAAGCGGGATGGTCGTTTTGACGATTTGTCGCCAGCTGTCGGGAGGTTTTGGGGCCAGTGGTTTGTGAGGGGTGAGTCGTTGCAGCAAAAAGGGGAATAATAAATAATCAGCTCAGCTTTCCACTCGGCGTTATGCTGGTTATGGTTTGGCAGCCTGTTCATTCAGCCTGGGGGCGAATGCTTAAACGGAGCGGGTTGGTGCCGGTTCTAGCAGGAGAGGACCTGCACACTGTAACATTACACATCATCCGTATCTCATTTATAAAGGGACAAACCTCGGGCTGATGGATTTCTGATTTTCCTGCTATTATCTAAACGCTTTCTTCCTTTCTGTTAATGGAGCATCAGTGAAACCTGATAAATCCCAGGCGTGTTTGGGAGCATTTGGGTAATCTGAGGCGTTGGGTAATGTGGGACAGCGCTCGAGTGTTCACCTGCTCCAGCCAGCAGGATGTGATGTCATACGGGGAGGTGGTGAAAGGAAACGGGAGCAGTATTACTAATGACTGTTTTGTGGAAGGACCAGATAATTGTTTGAGTAACGTTTAGGAGCACTATAGAAAGAGATTTACATTCTATAACACATGGGAAATGAGATTTTTAAAAAGTTATATACAGTACTGTGCAAAAGGCCACTTAGATTTGCTATATCATTGTTTTAGCTAAGCTAAGATTGTAATGACTGTCTAATTATTTACCAGTCTTTTTACTAGAAATCAACCAGGAAATGCAGGACATTTGTATGCAGGTATTAAAAAAATGAAAAATCAGGAAAACACCATCTGTAGGCTACAGGGGTGAGTATTTGGTGTTTCCTCCCCTTACACTTGAGCAATAGCAGCTTCACCGGGTTGCCAAGTTCTGCAGTCTGAAGGAGCTTGATCAGAAATGGGCTTTTTAAAAGGAAGCTGCCAAGAAACCAGTTTTTCCAGAAGGGGAACAGGGGGAAAAGGCTACAAAGCTCACAAAGACTGGAACGACGATCAGTGGAAAGGAGATTATGGTGTCCACGTTTGTGTCCGAATTTTTGGGTCCAATCGTCGATGATACATTGTAAATGGTATAAAAACATCTAATGGTGGCCTAAGACTTTTGCACAGTACTGTGTACAGTACTTTCCTTCTGAGGATTCAAGATCCTGAAGTGACTGTATCGGACCGATATGCCTTTTTTTTTTTTTTTAATTATTATTATTTTTTTATTCAGTATTTTGTTTATCTGTTAATATGTACTTAGTATTTTTTTTTTACTTTTACTACAGACTTATTTGACTAGATAAATTCATTTCATTCTTACATTTATCGTCTAAGCCGCCCCTTTGAGTCTTGGTCCTCCCGATTTTTCTTCCTTGTAACGTCTGGGGAGTTTTTCCTTGCCGCTGTCGCCATAGGCTTACTCAGATTGGCCTTAGATATTTGAAGATGATCTAAAATTGTAAAGCTGCTTTGAGACAATGCTCCTTTGTAAAACGTGCTATAGAAATAAACCTGACTTGACTACTGTATGTATGTGTGTGTAAATCAAAACTATTAGTAACTAGAGAATTGATAGGGAACATGGTAACCCTAATTATCATCAGACTAATGAAGAATTTATTAATTTTATCTATTTATTCATGTTAGGCAGAATGTTGGTGTAAGCACTTAGTGCGGTTGCCATACAGCTTGAGAGATCCCAGATTCGACCCCAAACAACCTCAAATGCCACCTGTGTGGAGTTTGCATGTTCTCCTGGTGTCCGCGTGGGTTTGCTTCATGTACTCCGGTTCCTCCCATGTTTGAGTATGGAGGCCTCGTGGTGAGCGCTTCGATCCTGCCTTTGCTGTGGAGTGACACTGCTCCAATTGTGGTGTGATCAGCTGGGGAGCCATCGCATATGACAGTTGGTCACCCCTAGTAGTGATACGAGGGTCACTAATAGCTCAGGGATATGTGCTAGACATCCTGAGGGCCCAAATGGCATTTTTCAGCAGGATAATGCTCGTCCACACACAGCAAGGGTTTCCCAGGAATGGCTCCACCAGACTGGAACACTTCCTTGGCCGGCCCGGTTGCCAGATTTATCCCCAATCAAGCATTTTTGGAATCCGCTGGGACGCCTGCTTTGGCGACCTATGAGTGCATCTGTAGGCAAATGTGCCACAGGATACCATCCGGAACCTGTATGCCTCCAGTGCCCAACATCATGTATCCAGGCTAGAGGCGGCCTAACAGGGTAACTAGAGCCTAATTTCAATAGTACAGGCTTCCCTGGTGAACTTATCCTTTCTCTCTAACATTGTAATCACGTACATACATCATCATTACTGTCCCACATATAAAGTTTCATTA
Source organism: Ancistrus triradiatus (assembly GCA_025084515.1). NCBI lineage: Eukaryota > Metazoa > Chordata > Actinopteri > Siluriformes > Loricariidae > Ancistrus > Ancistrus triradiatus. Next base: position 107,009 of record JAJAGP010001134.1, read on the forward strand.
CATCCCGACAACTCCTCGGTGAAATATTGTTTAAGTATATATTATGAAGTATTTATTTATTAAAATGACCTGACATGAAGGATTATGTTTAATATGGTTTTTATTGTCCCACTCTTTTATACGTTAAGATACGAGACGAAACCGGGGTGAAATAATGGACCATACATTTAAATTAATCCTGACTAATCACTTTTTGCTGATACCGACAAGCGTTTCAGGCTTTTTTCTTTTTTGTTTGAACAGCTAAATTAAACATCTAGTTTAAAAGTAATCTTGACCTCGTTCTCGTGTGTGATGATGTAAACGTGTGCACACTTGGATTTAAGTGATTGGTGTCGTGTCATGGATTGGTTTCGATATTGCAGCACAACTTTTCTATTGTTCTCTTCAGTTACTGATTTATGACAGGAATAATTTAACTGCATGGTGGTTAAACATATTTAACATTACAATTTCAGTTAAAACTTTAGATCAAAGGGGGGGAAGCCAGCCTATGAATTCGTCCTGTGCAGTGTAAGGTGATCTAGGCTTTTCTAAACCTGATGCACTTCTACACCTTAAATATTCCTTAAAAATTCATTGATGGGGAAAATGAGGAGATTTGTGGCACATGTTCGATTGTTCAAATAAAATCTTCATGTGGTTTAAGGAACAAAGTATTTGTGTTTTGGAGCACTATGCAGCAAAGGGTTTAATGGGGCAGAACCTCTTGGTTATCCATGTAAACGGAACATTCCTTAATTGTTGAAGGTTTCAGGAATTAGTACATGGGTTTGTTTCTAAATGAGTTCACAGGAAATGACTTGTGTGTTTCAGGCACAGTTGAAGATACTAGGTCGATTTAAAGGTGTGTTGTGTGTGATAATGTTCTGCTCCTCTGGTTTGGAGGGAAGTGGCGGCTGCTGGAAATGGCAGGGACTGAGGATCTGGGTTCAAACCCCGGGGTGGGCTTTTACCATGAAGCTCAGGTGCTGTGGTGGTGTGTTCTGTGATTGTGAGTGCATGCATGTATGAATCTGTCAACCTGTATGCCTGCCTGTGTGTGTTTTTCTTTGTGTGTGTGTCTCTGTGGATCTAATGAGCTTCTCACACTGTAACTTGTAGAACTCTTTACTGTCTCTGATGTTATTAAAACGCTCTCATGCTAATTTAACTCCTCTACTTGTTTTAGTAAGATTTTGCAGCTATCGTTCTACCGTTCAGCGTGCTACAGGTTCTCCTCTCCTCTGGAACTGGAACACTGAGCTGCTCTTTAATGAACTCCTGTAACTCCACTGGTGACATTTAGTGACACAAAGTGGCAGCAAATTATTACCAAATCATTTTCATACTAATCAAACCACGGCGTGAGACCTCGGCCCCCTCAGGATAAATACACACGTTCCATAACAGGGCTCAGCTGATTCATCCACTTAGAACAGTGGAACTCCCTCGGTTATTCAGGGGTCTCACCTGAACGGCACATCCCTGATAATACTGCGTGATCACACAATAACACAACGACACACAAACACAAGCAGAGACTCATAAAGAAAAGGAAAATTAAATATAATATTAAATAATACTAATAATCCATTTCTCATTTCATGGCTCACCTGTCTGTATTCAAGTAATAATGATTAAATACATCATAAAATGTCTCATAATAAATGAATAAGCAAAAAAGAAAATATAATAAAGTCCCTAATATTTAAAATGTTCACCTGTTTGTATAATAATAATAATAATAATAATAATAATTACCTGTCTGTGTTACAATGTAAATGAGTAAATGATAAATAAAATTAATTATTAAATAAAAATCATTTAGGTTGTCACTAGTTTGTATTACAAAAAAAATGACTAAATACATTAAATTTTAATTTTAATACATACTTTTCATTCATCACTCATTTGTGTTCCAATAGAAAAATATTATTAATTGTACATTTTTCCTTTAATTGGTCTGTATTCTACAACCTGGAATGGTTAATAAATTAAAATGATTAATTAATAAAAAACCTTAATGAATAGATATTTATTTGTCACTTGTGTAATATAAACCTATTTTAAATAAATTCAAAAAAAGAGTTGGTCATTTGCTTATATTACTAATAAAATTATATAATATAAGTAATAAATAAATACAAATTTGAGTGGATCATTTCTCCAGTGTATGTTTTCTAAAACAAATATGTATGTATGTATATATATATATATATATATATATATATATATATATCTATATAATTTTTTTTTTTTTTTTTTTTTTTTTTTTTTTATTTTATTTTTTTTATATATAAATATATATTTTTACATATTTTATTTATTTTTAAATAATTTTTTTAATATATTTATATATATATATATATATATATATATATATATATATTTTTTTTTTTTTTTTTTTTTTTTCTCTCCATGTATATACATCTATATCTATATCTCTCTCTCTCTCTCTCTCTATATATATATATATATATATATATATATATATATATATATAATATAAAAAAATACAAAATAAGTAAATAATGAGCAACCAACTGAGCAAGCTTAGGGCAACAGTGGCAAGGAAGGAAAAACTCCCTGAATGTGATGAGACCACTCAAAAATGGACCAAACCTCCTTGCTAAAGCTGTAAATAATGTTCTAAGTAAGAAATAAACGAAATGAGCTAAATAACACGTTTCTAGTCGGAGATGCACTCAGGTGACACTCAGTGAGTTCTTGCGGAGGTAAAAGTGGTTTGATGGAAGGTTTGTACTAATTATCTGAATGAAATCTTACAAACAAAGACACCCTGTGCCCGCTGCCTGTCATCATTTAGAAAGGTTACAGGTAAACACCTGCGCGCGCGCGCGCGTGTGTGTGTGTGTGTGTGAGAGAGTGTGTGAGGAAGTAAGGAAGTAAATATTTATGTCCCATTTCCTCATAGGTCGGATTTTCCCGAGTGCTACCTACGCCGATATAAACAGATTTCAGGCTTGCTCTCTTCAGATCTCCATCACTCAGCACCTGGATGCCCGCTGTCTCTGACCCTCCCGGCTCTAAGCATGTGGGTAAGTACGGTGCCGGAGGACCAGGATCTCTCTTCATGTGCAGCAGCGCTTTGATTTGGTGCAAAGTTTCAGTTTCAGATTGAACCCTAACCTGTCCTTCTCTTCTGTTAATCCCACGCAGTCTTCTTTGAGATTTGCACTTCTTCTGATCCTCTGCACCGAAGCCCTTGGACGGCGCTCTCTCTGGGGCTGCTTTTCTGAAGATGAGCTCGTCTCCAACCTGCCGGTGGGCCGCCTGCGCCGCTCCATCAGACACGCGGAACACAGGAGGTCTGTAGCTGCAGCTGCTCCGAGCTGCTCCGATTTCAAACACCTGCCCTTCTCACCTGAGCTCAGGAACCGGGCTCTGTCGCCATGGCGCTCCATGTGAGTTTCTTTACGTTCTTAGCTCTGCTTTATATATGGATGCGAACAGCGCGCGGTTCATGTGCTGCTGCCTGAGAGAGATGCGGCAGTAGAATGAAATCTGTGCAGTATAAGCAGCGTGAGGGAAGCGGAGTGATCCAGAGTGCCCTCTAGTGGAACATAGTGGCAATTACTTTTACTTTTTGCATAGGACTTGGATAAACTGTTTGGGGTTAATAAGTATAATAGAATAGAAGTAACACAGGGGCGTCATCAGACTCACAAAATGTTGCCGTGCCCCACTAAAGTCGGTGTGATCCTGGATTGATGGGCAGAACTACGGCAATTTCGCTACAGAATGCACTATATTTCCCATAATGCCCCAGCATTGTTCCAAAATCTTGAGCGGATAACGTTTTCGGTCAGAACCAGGTGCTTTCTTTTTTTTTCTCATGGATTAATGGACACAGAGAGTCGGGCACACTGCAGGCATGGTAATGATAGCTCTATGTTTTGGCCACAGCTGTATAACCTACAAAAATGATGTTCTTGGATGTTCTTTATTTCTTGTATCCACTGGATTTCATGCTTAGGGAGTCTATCCGTCTAAAGTGTTGGAGTAATGCCAGCTATGAAAGCCTGTATCGACCTCTGTTCATTAGAAATGTTTCTAAACTGATTGAAAGATGTCTTGTAGATATGAAGGTTACATGCAGGCATGAAACAGTATGAAGATCCAACAAACAGCAAGTGAAAGCTTTACCAAATTATGCCTTCCAACCATGTGAGGCATCACATACAGACACGATTAGCTGTGTGATGGACTGGCGCCACATCCAGGGCATGTTCACGGCTGCGCCAGGCGCTCTACCAGGGTGTATAAAAAGAAAGAAAGACAGATAAAGGGAGAAAGACAGACAGAAGGAAAGATAAAGAGAGAGAGAAAAGAAGGAACCAGGGTTCAAGAAAATAATTAATTAAAAGTCTGATTAAAGAACAATACAATATACTTAATATATTATTTGAAGACTTGTGCATCATTAGATTTATTCTGAATAAAGAAAAAAAGTAAAAGCATAAGACGAAACAGCTCCCCCTAATGGTTCGAATGAGAACAATATACCTCGTTCTCCCTGTTTTAGGTTGCTTGTAATTATAGAATTACTATAAATTCACTAAAAATAAGTAGTTAATGATAATTAATGGACGCTGAGCGCAGCTGTACCCTTGCAGACGAAATCAGTGACGCTTCTGGGTTGTTTCTTTGTTAGTTAATCACCTAATTACTAGGTACTACATTAAAACAGTACATTTATAGAATCGCTGTTGGAAAGAGGCTCGACATGCGCCGGCATGTGCTCATATTCCGGTTTATTCGGGCGGAAGTGAAGCTCTAGGCACCAAGACCTCTTTCTAAACGAATGTTCATCCTTCAGTACGTGTGTAATGAAGCCCAGAAGCAGCATGCTCATGTTCGTGTCTCTTCTCTTCCAGAGTGAGGACCGACCCCACCTTGATCCCTTCTGTCTACGAAGAGGCCGAGTGCCTGTGCAAGGGCTGCATCATCAACGGCACGACAGAAAACACGGACTACAACTCCGTACCCGTCGTGCAAACCTTCATGTTCCTGAAGAAGGTCTCCTGTTCCAAGAACCCAACGAAATACTCCTTAAAAGTGGTGTATAAAGAGGTTAAGGTGGCCTGCACCTGTGTGGTGCCCAGACAATGACCTCTCGTAGAGGCATTAAGGTGTAACCCGAATAGAAAAAGCAATGTAGAGACGAGTCTCATCTATGGTTGTGTTTGTTTTAAAATGCATTTGTTTAAAATAGCACTGTGTGCTATGCTTATGTCTCATAAGCTGCATGAATTTACTATGCAACCAAACTGGAATCGGTCTTCCTCACGAGGTACGTTCTTGTACTTACACTACTGCACTGTTATTTATGTCATAACTTATTGGCTTGTGTTTATTTAAGGTAATCTATTTAACTTATTTTATTTGCTTTTATGTAAACTGTTGATTGTTCTGGTAGCTTCATCGGATACGGGCGGAGCATTATGTGATATCATGTGTGGTATTAGCAGAGGAAGTTATGATGTTATTATAATATATCGTAGTTGTTATATAATTCATATTTGAATATCGTCTCTGTAGCCCAGGTGCCATATTGTAATGGTAACTGTTCTGAGTGTAAGGACTCTTATTCTACATTCTATGGATCCCACTGGTTTATCCGGCTCAGGGTCACAGGGTTCCGGTGCCTACCCCAAAATTCACTGTGCATAAGCTAAATACAAACGGTGTCTCCCGAACCCGGAAATGTAACCTGTGAAAGCAGTACCCGAAAGAATTCTGATACTTCAATGTTGTCTTTTTAAAGTTTATGATTGTGTTTAATTTATCCTGGGTTTAATTTTTAAATAAACAATGTTGTTGTTCTGGAAATTCCACAGTTGAAGTACCCTTTTTTTTTTCTTTTTTCTTCCAAAGAATACATGCACATGCTGTCAAAACTTTACAAAATGCAAATAAGACTGGTGTGTATAATAAATAATCATATAAACTATATAATCATATTTTTAAATCACCAATAACTGTAGCACGCCCATTTTATAAGCACGACTCCATGACTTTAGTTTCATTCTTAGATTTATCATCTACGCCGCCCAAGGAGGTCGGGTCCCTTTTTGAGTCTTGGTCCTCCCAAGGTTTCTTCCTCATAACACTTAGGGAGTTTCCTTGCCACTGTCGCTCTAGGCTTGCTCAATTTGGGATTGGACGTAGATATTAGGAGATAATCTAAACTTGTAAACTTGCTTTGAGACAATGCTCCAATGTAAAAAGCGCTATATAAATAGATCTGACTTGACTCGGGTCATCCTGACCTGTCATGAGTGAAAACGACCTCTAGCCCAGATTTTAAGTGCAAATTTCCAACTCCTACATATAAACTGTATTCAATTCTTACATAATTATATTAAATCCAGATGATGCTTAATCTCTGTAACCATGAAAAAGCTTTAAACCAACATTTGAACGTCAAAGATATAGTTATCCATCATACGCACTTACAGAGTAAAAAGATGACTTTGAATACATTTGCTTATTAATCAAACTACAAACGATTAAGTACCAGATAGTAATTATACACAGGAATAAGTAAAATAACCCGAACCACTGGAGCTTCAACGAAATCTTCAACGAAAGAAAGCAAGGAAGGTTACTTTGGGTCTGAAACCAGAGTGAGGATAAATAACATGATTACTGAGAGCTACATTAAACACTCACAAAGAAACGTCTGCATTCCTTGAGTATTAAAAATGAATGACTGCATTCAAGCTAAATGCTTATGCTTCACATTTTGCATACAGTCCTGTAATGAAAGCACTAAAAGAATTAGTGCGATTGTAATGTCATAAAGCATATACAAGGAACAGTAAAGTAAAAATGTGTGTGTTTTAGGCAACAAGGATATTTAATGAAACAAAGGGCAGGGCCAGCAGAGATAAAACACCATAAAAACAGAAACTACAGCGGCAATTAAGGAAAATGCTGAATAATATGGGAAATTACAGAAAGCAGATACAGGGACTGAGAAACTAAATGAAATTCCTCATTTCGGGTATGGAGTGACATTTATAGCATCAGTTTGTTTGGCAGACACGTAACGATCAGAAGCAGAGCTAATGGATCCACACAGCTCTGTTCCCCCGTGTCAGTTTAATGATCCATTACAGTTAGGATTAATTAATGAGAAGACTATTTGGGAGTTATGATGACGAGTCATGTTACAAAATGTTGCTATAACGAATGTAGTACGAATCTGCTTTAAAACATCATATGAATGGCATGTGACTGGGAATTTTCCTCACCTAACTAAATTTATTTAAAACAAGCTTCCAAATTATACTCATTCAGAACCAGTTTTGGTAACAGCGCTGTAGCACATGACATGCAAAACATCACAAAAATTATGTATCTTTAATATTTCATAAAATTGAATATATGTTTAATATCTTTTTCTTTGGATATAAAGCAGAGAACAGTACAGAAACGAGTCCATTTTTGAAGACTTGATGCCTAAATCGTGCTCCATCTAAACTAAAGTATCCAGGATATGACTGCATAGAACTAGACTAGTAATTATCCAGTATGTTCAGTTATTCAAGATGTTCAATCAGAAAGGTTTGTTGTGTTTGACTGATGGAACTGTGGTGGCCTAGAGATTAAGATACTGGACTATGGACCAGAAGATCCAGGGTTCAATTCCCACCTCTGCCAAGCTGCCACTGTTGGGTCCTAGAGATGACCCTTAACCCACAGTTGCTTGGATTGTAAGTCTGTATCAATTGTGATTTTCTCTGGGTAAGAGCGTCTGCTTAATGACATAAATGTAAATATAAATGGAACAAGACATTCAACCTAACCGAAATATGCACCTGTTTTTTATTTTTTATTTTTTATTTTATTTTTTTATAAAACACACAACCTGGGGCTGTGACCACGCTCCAATTTATTGCAAGATAGGAAAGCCAGATTATTCAGATGGAGAATGGCAGAAGTATGTGAATTCATCTGAAGGTGAAATTACAGTCAGGTGGGATGACATTTAGGTGTGAGTGGGCACCCTGTAGTATTTAAAGAACAGGGATCTATCAATGTCTGGTCTTCACGACACGTTTGTGGACATGGTTGGAACAAAGCAGGTTTAGGAGGACGTCACAAAAAGAGTTGCATTTGGAAGAGTTTGGACTCATAACAAGTTAGACTGATTGTGTACAAATGGAGGAAATTCACGAATGTGTTGACTTGTCAGTTAAAGTACCAGACTGTGGAACAGAAGGTCCAGGGTTCAAATCCAGCCTTTGCCAAGCTGAGACTGTTATATCCTTGAGCAAGCCTCTCCCCAGCATTGGCTCACCACCAAAGATCACTGCAAGAGCATGGACTGTAATAGTCTGCGAGGTCACATAGGAATCCCGGTAACTTCTAAGCAACTAAAGGTCTCTCTTATGTTAGCTAATGGTAAAGTTAATGAGGCTACCATTAGGAGAACAACAGTAATGTGGAATCGAATGGTAGGGTCACAAGGAGGACGCCTCTTCTCTCCAAACAGACTGCTGCCTGTCATGTTCAAGCCAGAAGGCAATGGAAAAACTTGTTTCCTGGAGGGATGAGACCAAAATAGAGCTTTTTAGTTTAAATGACAAGCGTTATGTCTGCAGAAAGAAACACTGCATTCCTGCATAAGAACCCTTATCCCGTCTGTGAAACATGGTGGTGGTAGTATCATGGTTTGCTGTTTGGATTCATCCGGGCCAGACCAGCTTGATATCACTGATGGAAAATTTTATTCTGAATTAGGACATCTGTCTGTGAACTGAATCTCAAGAGGACGTGGGTGACACAGCGACCATAAGTCATTACACCAAAGAACGGTTAAGAAAGAAAAAACTCCTGATCTTACTCCTATAGAAATGTTGTGAGACCTGAAGTGAGCAGTTAATGTGAGAAAAGCCATCAACGTCCAGAGTTGAAGCTGTTCTGTGTGGATAAATGGGCTAATATTTCTCCAAGATGATGAGCAGTCCTGATCAATCGTTAGCCGAAATGGCTAGTTACAGTTATGGCTGCACAAAGGGGTCACACCAGAAACAGAAAACGAAGGTTCACATACTTTTACTACTCACATATGTAACATTGGATCATTTCCCTCAGTGAATACATTCTATTTTTTGTCAGGCCTCATTTGGTTCGCTTTATCTACTATGAGGACTGTCGATATCCGATGATGTTTTAGGTCATATTTATTTAGAAATCTAGGAAACCCGAAAGGGTTCACAAACACGACGCACTACAGTCCAGTCCAGCTGGTGGCGCCATACAATCCAAAACAAGACGAACAAGAGTGGCGTCGGTCTGTAGTTCGCATGTGTGTGTTGTGTTGTTATAAACATGACTTCAGCTTTTAGGACAGCGCTGAGTTTCCTCACAAAACCCATCAGTGGTGAGTAAAGATCATCCTGCCTCACGTCTGCTGAGTGTACAAACTGTCTAAAGGTTTGGGTTTTTGTGCACCAAGCTTACAAGTGACACGTAACTCTAGGTTGATTCCTGAACTTAAACGCTACATCTATTATTTTTGTATTGTATGCTATTTTGAGGCTTTAACTAAACTGCTGTTTTGAGGTTCAGTACAGTTTTGCAGAAACGCGTCGGATTTCGGTTTCATGCACAGGTGCTGTTCCTTAAAACGTGCCATTTGTCCAGGGGTGCCTAAACCTTCGCCTAAGGCAGCATTTTGCGCGGTGTTGGAACGTTGTGAACTTTGTGAAGGTATAAATTCTTTTTTATACATTCTCAGTAGTGTTTCAGCAGCACGCAAACTGCAACATACTAAAAACAGAGCTTAAAAAAAGAGATGTGGCTTTTTTGACCTACCTGAGACCTACCTCGAACCCAGTGTTAGTTATCGGTCTGAACCCGTCTCTCAGGACTGGATTGTTACTGAAGTTGTACTGCTTTTCCTGTTTTATGCAGTGCCTTGAGAAAGTGACGTCTAAGCCTTTGTCTTCACTGTTTCACTGGAGCTACTGATTAATGGCATTGAATCCATCGTCCATAATCTCATACACCTCTCAGTATTCCAGCGCATCCCCCTCATGTTCTACTGCTTACTTATACATCTGCAATGCTGGTCACACACCGGCCAGATCACATAATTTGCAATTTAAAACAGCGTATCATGGACGTTGATTACAAGTGCTCTGCTGGAACCGTCTTGTCTTTGGCGACGGATCCAGGTTCTGTTTGGGATCCGACGATGGTCTGGTTTGAGTATGGAGGCCTTGTTATGCGCGCTTCAATCTTGCCTTTGCTGTGGAGCGACACACTGCCCCAACTGGTGGTGTGTTGATCTGGGGAGCCATTGTATACGACAGTCTGCCTAGTAGTGATACGAGGGACACTAGCAGATCAGCGATCTGTGCAGGATACCCTGTGGCCAAGTGTTGTCTCTCATGGCAGGGCTTCCAATTGGAATTTTTCATCCAGAAACAGCGAAGGTTTCCCAGGAATGTCTTGATGCATGCTCAATAATCCAGGTAAGAAAATCCAAGAAGTTGAATCTGTTCATCTGGACATAGATTTTGTTGGAGAAACATTTCGTCACTCATCTAAGTGACTTCTTCAGTCTGAAGAATAGATGAGTGATGAAACGTTTCTCCAACAAAATCTATGTCCAGATGAACAGATTCAACTTCTGGGGTTTCCCAGGAATGTCTCCCCCAGATTGCAACACTTCCTTGACCTGCCCGGTTGCCAGATTTATTGCCAATCGAGCATTTATGGGACCAGCTGGGACACTTTCGACCACCTATGAGTGTGCATGATCTACAGACCCAGCTGTGACATCTGTGGGAAAAAGAGGCATGTCTAACAATTAAAGATCTCTCACCAAGAGGTAGACTGCCCAAAAGTAGCTTCTGAGAACCTTTTTATAGGGCAGTAGGGGAAGCACTTTTGCGCCCTTTTGTGGCAAGACCAGTGTCTAATCAGACCACTCCTGTAATCATTTATACATCTGCCTGAGACAGAACGGCATGCTGAGCTCTGCGGCAATCCAAAAATTTGTATCATGATATTTTTTAAGGATTCTACTTAAGGTATTATCACCTATCAGTATTTTTGGCTCTGTCAGGGCTATATATATGAGTTTCACCGAATGCTCTGTTAAAAAAAAGTTAGCAGGGGCCGCTGGCTTGTGCCTGGCTCGGCGCTCTCGCTAGCTTTCACTTTGCATATTCATCGGGGTGATGCGTCTTATTAAATCTATTTTTCCGATTGTTTTCGGAATTCTTCCTTCACGGCTTATTTCCGCCATGTATGTGATCCAAACAGCACGCTGCATAGAGCTTCCATGCCTGAGTCGTGGCTGTGTTCAAAGTGGATCACTAACCCCTTATTAGTGTCCCTAGTCCATCATCAGTAATGCAGTATTTAGGGAGACTATCTAGTTGACTAGCTAAGTAGCACTCAAAACACAGCCGAAATCTATAACGCTTCCTTCTCATCATGTCAGCAAACAAACCCTTAAACGTGTCTCTTAAACAAACCCTGGAGGGCCTAAAACTTTGAATTATGAACTGGTCAGGTTTAGGTAAGGTTAATTGGTTACTAAGGATTACATAGGGTTTACTCCGCCCCACAAAATTACACAAATCAGAATTGTGGTATAATGTGGTTCTTTTGCGTCTCCGATCTCTTTATAATCTCTTTCTGTGTTGTGTTCGTTAATCTGACCGAGCCTTTCTCAGCTGTTAACAGACCTGGCTAGTTCGCGAGCTTTACCCAGCATGCTGTTCTGTGATGTCGTTCCAGCGTTACATTGCAGATTAGAGAGGGTTTGTTTGTTTGTTTCTTTGTCTGTTAATAAATGTTATATAGTAGAGATGGTGTGTTTTGTGTTGTGTTAATCCCACCCCAGTAGATATTAGTTTTATGTAGGGAAGCATAGAAATTAAAACCGAACAAAATTAAATATTTGGTCAAGAGCGTAATACTGAATAGTTTCCTCCGTTTTTTTAAATTTTTATCATTGCATAAATTACACAGCCTAAATGTATGTCTGCAAAACTGGTGACTTATCCAAGGAAGACTCGATATTGTAACTGCTGGAAAAAGAACTTCGGGTGTGAATACTAAAGATTTTAACTTTTTTTTTCTTAAAAGATGTTAAAAATAATTTTTTCATTTTTCATCATGTGTAGATGGATTGAAAAAAAAGCTTAACATTCACTGTCTTTTATAGAAATATTTAATACATCATGAATATTAATGCATTAAAGTAAATAAACAGACAAACTAATACAAATGTTGGACAGTTCTGTGGCAGTGATGTGTACAAACAAACTAACTTGTTACAGTGACTACAGATGTTAGGAAATCTTTTTAAAACATTATAACAATGTTATATTCAGCCCAGTAACAGCCTCCTACTAATAATCTGTCATAAATATAAAATACAATACTGTGGAATGATCTAATGTTTTATAATGAGCATATTACTTTTATTGGTGATATTAAATTGATAGCAAGAGTAACGGTTAAACAAAAAATTCACCTGAATGAAGGCAGCAGTTAAAGCTTCAGATTCATTAGTTAGTGCAGCAGGAATTCATCATTAACACCGTCTGCTATCAAGCAGCAGCTCACAGAGGCTCTCAAAAAGAGGGAGAGATAGTATAGGGGGAAAGAAAAAAAAAAAAAAGTAGATATGTTCTTTGGTCAAATAAAACTACTGCAACTAAGGAACAGAAAAAGAACAAGGAGGAAACTGAAAAAGGAAAAAGCAGAAGGAATAAAAATGTAATGTCTTCTATATCAAGAGAAAAGCAAGAAAAATATGGCAATAAAGTAAAGGAACAGCAACATGATGAAGGGAAATCAAGACAAAGAATGAAAGAGAAAGAACGGTACAAAAGAAGAAAGAAAGAATTCAAAAACTATATAAACTTACCACAAAGATTATTAGATCAATAACATGAATGTAAATAAAAATTTGAAAAGAAAAAAAAAAACCATAAACAGAATGAAGGAAAAAGGTGTAAGGTCTAACATGGGTATGGCCAAATTAACATGAAACAAAAAAACAACGAAAAAAAATAGAAAAGGAAGAAGAATTAAAAACAGGAGACAGCTTCAAGAAAAAGGGAAATAAATAACAAAAGTAACGTTTTTAGTATTACAACATGAAAAAAGTTGGAATTTTAATACAAATACCAGTGAGGAAAGGGGACAGAAATAGCAAGGGAAAAACCCCCAAAACATCAAAAATAATTAGAAAGGGATAAAAAAGAAAAAAAAAGAAAAAGTAAATGAATGAAAATAAAAGAAAAAGATGAGAGGGGGTGGGGGGAAACCAAGAATGAAAACAAACCGGGTGTTCTGGGGGACGGTCACAACAAACACCAAATAATACAGTGAAGAAAAAAAAAAAAGAAAAACTCCAGCTCCTCGGTGGGCGTGTCCACGTGCACGTTTGTTCTTTTTTAATTCACCCAATCAGAAGCTGGTCTCATTCAGACGAGGCTTGGGACTGGTTGGTGGCGGGGAAGCGGAGCTTTCCGGTTTAGGCCCCGCCTCAGGGGGCGTGGCTTCACTGACGGGCGACGCCGGGCCTCGGCGCGGAGACGTGGGCGTCTGAGATCTGACCGGGCTCGGACTGGGTGAGGGGGCGTGACTGGGAATAGAAGGGGTGGGTCTTTTGGACGACGATGCTAAATGAGGGCGGAGCCGAGCTTCCGGTCCCATGTCGGAGAATTTGGCACGTTCCTGACACCGCTCCACAAAGCTGCCCCTACGGGGGGCGAACAGGACGTCCCTCTCGCGCTCGTGGTGCCTCTCGCTGGCGCTGCTGGAGAGGGAGCTCATGCTGAGGCCCAGGTGAGGAGGAAGGTCTCGAGCTCTGATGAAGGTCTGAGGAGGCCGAGGAAGAGTGAAGCCGCCACGAGCCAAAGATCCAGCGACCCGACAGCCGTCACTCACCTGAGACTGCAAACTACGCAGGGACAGGGACTTTTAATTAACCTTACTCTTACATGTCACTGCCTCTGTGTGTGTGTGTGTGTGTGTGTGTGTACCTGCTGGTGGAGTTGCGTGAGGAGTGAGTGAGTGATGCAGCTGGACTCATATCTGGGGTTCTGGTCAGTGCCAGGTCACACTGATCCAACAGCTCCAACAGTTCCTCCTCTGTAGGACCTCCTAAAGCTATACACACACACACACCAGTAAGAATCCCAGCAGTGTTCCAGCATCACACACCGATTGGTTTGTTTCTAATCATTCGGGCACCTTTGATGTCCACTTTGGAGGCGATCTCCATGGCCGTGGTCAGGTCCCACATCTGGATGCTGCCGTTGCCATGGCCACTGAACAAGAAACGCCGGGGGCGGGACCCGATACGGCTGGAACCCTCACACTCATGGACCACGAACGCCGTGATGGGCGTGCCGTCTACAGAGCGCACCTCACACACCCTGCACACACACACAGGGTTAGACCAAGCATTATGTATAAAGGGTTCTTAACGTGGACCATTCCATAAACTGTTTGGAATGCTAACATAACGAGGTTCATTCATCATCCCTGTACCTCTTCCCGTTGGAGGAAAGCCGGACGTAGAGTTTATCCGTGTCAGGAACCACACGCTGGATGAAGACCTGCTGCTCATCCCTCTCTCCATAAGGACCTACGAATACAAAATACTCAGTCACCCTACCACTGGATTCCAAATACTCTGGTAACTAAATCACACTGAAACAGGACAATGTGTGTCCAGACTGATCAGGAACTTATTTATTGTTCATCCGAGTGGACCATCTCAGACACACCCGTGGTTTAGTTTTGGTACGCTCCGCTATTGCATTAGTGGAAAATCAGAGCTCAAAAGCTCAGCTCCACTTCCAGAGAACATGCCAAGTGTGGAAGCTGATCTGTTAAAAAGGACCTCTAAAATGGCAAAGCATTTGAAGCACCAACCCTACACAGTACCAACAATAATCATAACATTAAAGAAAAACAACCCTCCTGTATCGGAGTAAGTATCGGCAGTTGTGCACTGGAATCGGATCGGCCCATCGCTAGCGATAATCGAGGCACCTCTATGACTAAACGAACATTTGGTCCAGCCCATATCTCCATTTCAGGCTTCTTACCGATCTCAGTTCCAGCGCTGCAGCCTGCATGCCCATCGATATCGTCCAGTGAGAGGATCTTAAACGAGCTGAGCGGGGTGGAGCCCGGCTGGGTGGAGATCATTCCTCTGAACCGGGTGACGGTCCAGGTACGTACATGGTTATTATCTGCGCACACTACACAAACACACTGCATGTGAGCCAGGACTGTGGGTTTATGGTTAACACACAATGTTAGAACAAGTGCAGCAAATCCAAACGCTTCCCATTACATGTGTTCTCCTTATGATCAGTTGGGTGTGGGTGAGAGGGACGATTGTTACCTGAGCAAGTTGTACATTATGTACACATTTGTTATGCAGATAATTAGAAGTAGATATTAACACGGACAGAACATGGCAACTGAAACCAGCAGATTCAGATCCCTAAGTAGCAATGAATCATGGGACTGTGATGGCACAGTGGGGAAAGTACTGGACTCTAGTAAGGTCTCTTCTAAGCTGCCACTGTTGGGCCTTGTGCAAGGCTCTTAACCCACAATGGCTTCGAAATCCGGAAAAAAGGATGTGATTTGTAACATAGTGGGTCCTTCTCAGCAAGTGTCTAAATACTGAAAACTCCGTTCGCTTTCACTTTCTTTAATTTCCCTTCTTTTAACGTGTCAGAGATTTGACAATAAAGGTCTTATCTTACTGAAGCGTCACCATATATTACATAACTGAGGGAAAACAATCCTTTTTCTATTTTGTAGAATACCTCAAAATAGTACACTTTTCTTGTATAAAAATGTAAATAAAATTCAATTAAATTAAATTAGGTTTCTCACTGTCTGTATGACCCTGCCATCTAGTGTTCAAAACTAGAACTGCATTAGACGGCTGCAAAATCAAGAACACCTCATAATCAGACCATGCACCCTCCCAGAGGTCCGCGCCAGGATGCACTGTGGGAAGTATAGAGTGGGTGGGTGGTGTGTGGTTCTGGGTAACGTTCTGCCGGGAAACCCTGGGTCCAGGCGTTCATGCAGACGTTAAGGAATGTGCATAGAAAATGATGCAGTTGTGCATGTACCTGAGATCAAGTGTTTCTCGGACAGCATGATTTTGGTAACGGGGCTACGATGGACACTGAAGGTCTGGAAGAGCTGTGGTCCTGAACCCACCGTCTCCGGGTGCTGAACGATCACACGCACTGTTCCTGAGCTGGTCCCGTACGCGATCTCGATCCAGTTACCACTGTCGCCTGAGACAAGGGTTAAAATGAGCTGTGCAGGGGAGCATAGGGTACGATACCATTGCAGGGCTGGTGTGTGTGTGTGTGTGTGTGTGTGTGTGTGTGTATTACGTACTGGTTTTGGGGGTAAGATAGACGCTGAGAGCGGTGATGGCATCCTCAGTGGGATCTCGGTACAGTTCAGTTACCAGTAAATCATTATCCTTCATCCTTAATGGAAACTTCTGCACATCTGAAATCACACAGGCAGAGGCAGACACACACACACACACACACACACACACACACAGTATCAGTATCAAATGTATGTTTGTTAAGGCAGTCCTATGTCAGTATAAAGGTTCACTGGGTTATTGCAGTTAATCCATCATCTGATCTGTTCCTGATATGCATCTCATGATCCATCTCATACAGTGGTACCTCTGTTCTCATCATTAATTCGTTCCACAAGGCTTATCGAGAACCGAGTAAATATTTCCCACAAGGAAGAATGTAAATTCTACCACAGTTAGTTCTGACCTGCAATCTGATTGGCTGAGAGACGTCTTCCCCGTGACATTAATGACGATTATTGACTGATGCTCTATAAGTATTACTCCGCCCGCCCTAAAAACAGCCAAGTTATAATGACACAAGTAAAACCGCATCACACCCGTGCCAGTATCTCACGTTAAAGCACTCCCTGTGTACTGAATTGTGGATCGAGTTTCGGCTAAAACGAGTCTCGCGCCTCGACACATACAAGTTTAAGCGAGTGCGAGTACCGAGCAAACAGAACTGAATTCGATGAGAACCGAGGTACCACTGAACATGGCGTGACGGAGATCTAAAGCAAATACGTTCAAATGAACGTTACCAAATAACGACTTAGACTGACCGATGTAGTAAATGGATCCGTTATTGCAGCCGAGGATGAGGAAGGACCCAGCCGTGTCATAACTGTTTATGGGAACGACGTCCTGATTCTAAACAAACAGAACAATGAGCTTTTCATTAGAGAACAAAGTCTAGACAGTAGAGGATCTGATGGAGATATATGGTGGAGATATCAGATCTCCACCAAACAACTTAATAACATTACATTTACATTGACAGCATTTAGTCTACACTCTTACTCAGAGCAACTTACATGGCAAAGGTGGGATTTGAACCCTGGACCCTTCTGGTCCACAGTCCACAGTGAAGTTTCAGAGTAATAGTGCTTTTACTTTTAGTACTCTTTCCACCTCTGGTAACATTTCACCCGTTTCATATAAAGCTACAGATCCACATATTGCGAGCCAAACGGAACCAGATCCGACCTGCCAGTGTTTGGTGACGGCGTTCCACACGCCCACTTTCCCCGTGTGACTGGTGGCGATGAGCTGATTCCCCACGAAGAACAGCGCCTCCACAGGTACACTGAGACTGAACACACCTATGGCACAGACCAGCATGTTAACACTCTAACATGGGACACCACAGGTGCCAAAACATCAGCACATTTACATTTGCTCTATAAACTTTAATAATAATAACGACAAAAGAAAGGTACCGATTTCATTCCCGTTCCCATCAGGACACACCGACCACAATATGATCTCAGTCCCCGATGCCACAGCCACCATCTTGTCATTGTCTCCTAAAGATCCGCCCATGACTTTAGCGTTAAGAGCCACCCGATCGATGATCCAGTCCAACCTGGGGCTCGAGAAGACCTGCTGCCACCCCGTCGACTCCTTAACTCTTTATTTAAAAAAAGAAGAAGAAAGAAAACGTGACTTTTGCTTTTATTTAGTCAGCCTCAAATAGAGTCTACTTTTTAAATGCATTCATTGTATGGATTAAAAGATGCTCCAAAACCACTGCACCTTAAGTATGACACCTTAAATGTGCCCTTGGGTCATTTACACACCTGTAACAAACCACAAACTGAGTGTAAGCCACGGCGATCCAGTTGTGATGGCCGCATATGAGCCTCACCATCCCCGGATCCGAAGCCTGACCTGAAACACAACACGGCAAAGAGATACACTGATAAACGTGTACAGTCTGTGAACCCTTTAGAATTTTCTAGATTTCTGCATAAATACGACCTAAAAACGACCTAAAAGTAGATGAAGAGAACCAAATGAGACAAAAATATTATACTTGGTCATTAACATTAACAGTAATAGAACTTAAATGGGACAGGTTTCTACGTCAAGCCCAATTCGAATGCACCTGCTCAAATGGAAACTCTATACAAACTCCACCTCAGTTCATATGGTAACGGAACGGCCTTTAAGATGGCATCAGGGTCCCCCCGAGGGTACATGACGAAGCAAACTGGGCAAGGGTACAAGCATGTTAAACGACTACTGAAATGCAGGCATGGTGTCGAACTGAACTTTAAAAGGTCCTCACGCCCCCTGCATGTCGAAAACCCTCGGAGTGTGAACCTGCTTACGTTACCCTCTAGTGCACTATGTAGTGAACATGGTGAATCGGGACAGTTACCTGACACTTTCTCCTCGCCGATCATGTTTTTTGCCAGCATGCCAGTGTTACCCAGGTTGGGGGGCATGGTGTTGCTTCGCCGGACAGTCGCCCTCTCCAGAGGAACCGCTCGGCCTGACATGAACTGAGGCCCAGCGACGCTGTGTCTGTTCCTCCTCTTCACCGGATACACTGAGACACACACACACACACACCGTGAGAGTGACACACTGGGTCTTACTTAGTGACATCACAGTGTTCTCTGGGATTTTATCAATAACTATAATTAGGTGACATTTTGCCGGTGGATATCTGGGTCTAACGAAGTCAGAAGTTGTTTGAACCCATTGAACCCCCTGAAGTGGCGCCAGACGAGCTGATCAGAGGCTTTGCTGCTGACATGGAATGGCGCCTGATTGGTCCATCTCTCCGTGGCAACACAGGTTTTATTTGTCGGCATAAATATTGAGATTTACAAACTTATTTGAACGGCCTAATCTGGGATCTCTGAGATAAGGTTACCACCATTTCTTGCATTCTAAAAGTGAAAAAAGCTGAACTTGGCAACATAACTCTAATGATGTTATGTAATTCTGTAACTCCTAGTTCCACAACTAGGGGGCTATTGCAGGGGCGGCGTCTTTGTCTCAATTTTGAGAAAATCTGTTGAAAACAGTGAATGCTGTTACACAGTAGGACTTTAAGATACAGTGGGGCAAAAAAAGTATTTGGTCAGCCACTGATTGTGCAAGTTCTCCTACTTAGAAAGATGAGAGAGGTCTGTAATTTTCATCATAGGTACACTTCAACTATGAGAGACAAAATGAGAAAACAAATCCCATAAATAAAGAATTTAATTGTAAATCATGGTGGAAAATAAGTATTTGGTCACCCACAAACAAGCAAGATTTCTGGCTCTCACAGACCTGTAACTTCTTCTTTAAGAAGCTCTTCTGGCCTCCACTCGTTACCTGTATTAATGGCACCTGTTTGACCTCGTTATCTGTATAAAAGACACCTGTCCACAGCCTCAGACAGTGGCTGACTAAATACTTTTTAGCCCCACTGTAATAACCGCCATGACTGTTTAACTGGTGGAACTGGTTCGTACGTCACATTCTTCTCGGGAGTTACTTCATTGCCGTGCTACAATCTAACCGGTAACTCCGAGTTATTCAGTGTTTGGAGAACATTTCTTCTGCGTCGTCATCTTTCCGGATTTTTCCCCTCTGTTTAAGAGAACCCCTAATCCTCCTAAAAGCTTGATCAGCTGAGCCTCTCCGGTTTGTACACCATCTCTGGTGAGGTGAGGCCTGACGGTTACAGAGCTGTGCTCCTACATCTACGTTCTACAGTTACAGGGCCATATCGGGATAACCATGGGGTCTACTGGACAGAACACAGTGTGTGTGTGTGTGTGTGTGTGTGAGTCTCACCAGGGGGAGGCAGATATCCGTTGAAGAGCACATTGCCACACGACGAACGATCCAGTTCATCACACAGCTGCAGCTTCCGCACTGAAGAGACCGAAAATCATGTCTATGTTAGGGATTTTGCTTAATGAATAACAGCTAAAAGAAAAAAAAACTATGAAATATTCATATATAAATATATAATAAATATAAGTTTTAATATCAGCTAAAAATCTAATCGATACCGATAACTGAAAAAAAAACCCATATATATCAGCCGCCGATATATCGTGCATCACTAATGTATACCCATATATGGGTTTCTGTCCCCAGTACTGATTACACTCACTTATGGACACGGTTTCTGATTGGTTGCCAGGTTTGCACCGATTCCACACAACCTGACAAAGGTCTGGCTTCATTTTGATTTAACCTTTACATAATACCTTTAGATGTTACCATATACAGTGGTGCTTGAAAGTTTGTGAACCCTTTAGAATTTTCTATATTTCTGCATGAATATGACCTAAAACAGGTGTGCTAAAATAAATAAAGAGAACCTGGTTAAAAAATGAGATCAATTATACCTGGTCATTTACTTCACATCAAATAAAGTGGTACCTCTGTTCTCGGCCACCACGGGACTCTTTGAATTCGGTTCTCGACGCATTTTGACTAGAAAAATGTCTTGGTTCTCACCATTTGCTCGGTACTTTGTGATCTTGCATGACTTGTTTCAGCCGAAACTCGATTCAGTTTACAATGAGTCAGTGATTCAGAGTCAAAAAAGCTCTTACTCAGTGAATTTCTACACTGTGTTTATCGCGTTTTTCTTTATTTTTACATCTACAGTTCTGTATTCTTAGTGCAAATAAGTCTCCGTGGGTCCTACAAAGGTCAGTTTATAAGATCCAACCCGAGCCCGAGTTCGCCACTAGAGTCAATGTTTTGCTTTAACTTTTCACTTTCCATGACTCACAAAATGACATGAGTTTTTTCAACACTTTCCTATAAAACAAGCTTTACACTAATGATTTTGGCCAACCGTAGGTTCATGTAAGGGTTTTAAACATTAACTTATCATTACATGACACAGTACAGACCGCGCTACCAAGCACTCGGTAAAAGATTCGCACAAAAGAATCACAGCAGACACTGAAAGCAAAGGTTCACATACTTTTGCCACTACCAGATAATAGTTCCTCAATAAATAAATGACCAAGTTCCCTTTATTAACTCTTAGGACTTGTGTGAGAAGCTCATCTTGTTTCAGGTCTTCTATTAAAAGTAGAAAATGGTTCACATACTTTCAAGCGTCACTTTACAGTTCTGGTTTGAACAAAACCAACCCAGTGTGACCTGATTATAAAGTCATACAGGTTTAAAAACACGATTAAAAGTGTAAATACTAGTAAACTAACAGACTTTATAACTATACAACTGCCAGCATGAAACAGTGGTGCAGGGAGCGTTCTGATTGGTCCTCCTGCCTGCTGGTTATCTGCAGACTGGGGTTCCTTACCCAGCGGCGTGATTCCATAGAACTCGGCTTCATGCATCAGTAAGTGTACATCTGTAGATCTGTAACACAAACAGGTCTGTTTACATACATTTCAGGGCTGCAGACAAAAAATAAGAGTAAGGAGCCAGAGGCCCCTACAGGAAGCCACTACATTATTTTAAGTGTCAAGCCTTAACATTCAAACCATTAAGCTTCAGACACTTCCCTCTGGTCTCTCTGTGAATGAATGTCTGATGCTTTTGTTGTGTCCACATGGATGGCTTTTGGAACTAGCGCTCAAACCATGTCCAATCATAAAGAAGCCTGGCCTTTACTCAGAGCCAGTGTCACCGATCATCAGAAGGGCGGCTCCATTCTTATGTCTAACACGTCCAGTCATCAGCTCTCACTAATTATCTTTACGTACATGTTAAAGCTAATAATGTGGAATATGAGTTCTGTATCTGATCGAACCTGGGATGCAGCTCTTTAGTTCGCAGGAAATTCAGAATGGAGGCAAAAAGCGAAGGATCCCGATCGATAAAAATCTAAAAGCACACAAATGCAACATTAAAAAAGTCAGGACTTTCACATTACCAGTATGTGTTATTTATCCTGGAAAACAAAACAACTCACGGCTCCGGTCTCATCCTTAAGGGTGGATATGCGACCACTCAAGAGACTAAACAAGCAAAGAATATCATTTAATTCTAGCGCATCAACTCAGTCTCAATAGATTCAAAATGTGAATAATCATCACAGACCTGGAGAAGAAGGAGTCAGGGACCCAGGTCAGAGTCTGTCTGGAGGTACTGAACCTGAAAGTTTAAAACCTTAATTACATTTAAATAAAAAAACATGAACAATATTGCTTTTTGAGGGTAGCTGGAGGCTTGTGCTAGAGGAACGTTCTGGATATTTGTAAACATGAACAAACGTGTGGTGCAGTGGTACGGCACATGCCCAGCAACCCTGAGACCTCAGGATCAAATCCCCACTCTAGGTACTCAGTCACACAAACACTAACTCTCCCTGTCAAGCTATGGACTATTTACCAGAAGGTCCTGGGTTCAAATCCCACCTCTGCCAAGCTGGGCCTTTGAGCAAGACCCTTAGCCCACGATTGCTTGGATTATAAAATTGCATCAGTCGCTCTGGATAAGGGTCTCTGCTACATGATGTAAAGTGTGGTGCAAAGTTTAGTCTCCCCTAAGGAACTGATATATGACATTTAATATTACTGTTTATTTATTATGTGCAATTTAATTCAGATAAAAACCAAAAAAGACAAATCAAGTTTGAGATGTAAACCTTTACAGGCTATAATCATATTACAGACCGAACAATGCTTCAATCTGCCGTGTGTTTGCTACACTATCAACACAAAGACTTACAGGTCGCAGAATGATTTGTTTATTTTTACTACACTAAACAAAATTAATACAACATTCAATCATAAGCTCGGCTGTACGTTCCACCGTGACCTGACGTGAACCCTACACACTTGGTTTTTCACTTTTATTTCACATTTTCCTCATTTAAACCGAACAAAACCGGATTTAAAAAGTAGCTCTGGGATGGTGGTGTGATCTTATGTGACATCGCGCTGACGTGTGTACGCAAAAGGTGTTCAAAAGGTGTACGGAACTCTGTGATTAAGGTCATTCCGCTAGCATGCGAGCTAAAGGAAACGATTTCCGCTCTTTTAAACGCATTGCATTTACATTCCTGCGTGGTAAAATGAAATAAAAAAAATAAATACAATGATTGTATTCATGACCACTGCACAGCTTTTGTAGTTTAACAAGAAAATAACTTTGTGGATTTCTCACCTCTTTCCGCCGACGTTTAAATGAATGATATCTCCGGCCGCTCGAGCCATCCCGCCGCCCAGCTCACATTCCGCTCATAATGAATCAAACAGTAATTAAACTAAACTTTCGCTTCCATTTATATTTACATTTAAAAGCAGATCCGCAAAACTACTGCCATACCTACAACAACACACCTCTTCACTTCCGCTTACATTTCATACCAAACGTCCGAATCCTGCACGCTGCTGTCATCCAGCGGCCGCTCGATGGAACTACAGCCACGCAGGGCGTGAACGGTACAATACTATTCATCCATCCAATTTCTCATCCGCTTAATCCTGGACAGGGCCATGAATGGTGAGATTTTAAGCCACAATCTCCTTCCATCAGTGAGAGCATTGAAGATGGAACGTGGCTGGGGCTTCCAGCATGACAATGATCCCAACACACCACTCGGGCAACGAAGGAGTGGCTCCGTAAAAAGCATTTCAAGCTCCTGCAGTGGCCTAGCCAGTCTCCAGACCTCAGCCCCATAGAAAATGTGTGGAGGGAGTTGAAAGTCCGTGTTGGCCTAAAACATCACTGCTCTAGAGGAGATCTGCATGGAGGAATGGGCCAAAATACCAGCTACAGTGTGTGCCAACCTGGTGAAGACTTACAGGAAACGTTTGACCTCTGTCATTGCCAACAAAGGTTATGTTACAGAGTATTGAGTTGAACTTTTGTTATTGACCAAATACTTATTTTCCACCATAATTTACAATTGAATTGTTTGAAAATCCTACAATGTGATTTCCTGGATTTTTTCTCTCATTTTGTCTCATAGTTGTAGGAGTTGCACAATCAGTGGCTGACCAAATACTTTTTTGCCCCACTGTATATATTTGTGTTTTGAGTTGGTTTAATGCATTTCTCCTTTTAGATTTTTAGACTTTTGTTATTTATTTGCAATTGTAATTTCTTTTTTCCGCCTTGTTGCTTTTGGGGCCAGTTTAACGTAATCAGTGAACCAGAGTAAACCCACAAAGACTCGGAGAGGACAAGCAGATAAATATACATTTGTCTTTATTTGGATTAATGCATTTTTCCTTTTAGGTTTTTAGACTTTAGGTTGTTATTTATTTGCTATTTTTATTTCCTTTTTCCACCTTGTTGCATTGCTGCTTTTATTTTTCTGTATTTTACATATATATTATTTTGTTGTTCATCATTTAATAATGATTTTATAGATTTTGAGCTTGTTTTATTTTTTTTACTGATTTTATTTCGTGACGTATGTGATGATTTCTTTTGCCACCACATGATACCCACCAGAAATGTTCAGTGCACCCCAGTCAAAGCAGGCTGCACCCGGATCTACCTAGAGCTCTGATCCTAGAATCGCCCCTGGTCGTAGGTGAAGAGGACGAGCTGGAGACAGGACCACACCCGCACTCTCAGTAACGAAATTCATTTTATTTCCAACCTGGGGTCGTAAACAGAAGCCGAAATAACTCATGCTGGAAGAACACACTCAGTCGTGTTCCTGGTGTACAAAGTGTCTGGAAGAACCGTGAAATCATTCAACAATCGATGAATCAATAGTATAAAAGAGCAACGTAAGTCTGGGGGAGTGTTTGAGCAGGTTACATGTGCAGACTGAGACACAAACACAGACCGACTCGTTAATAAAATGTCCAGCAGGAGTGAGTTAAAGTGAAAGTCCAGGAGCTTCAACCGAACACTGCTGGCCATTTCAGAAACCCCTGTATGAGTTCAAAATAAAGAGCATAGATTCATTCTCTCTCTCACACAGAATCTCCTCATACTGAATGTGTGAACCCCCCGTCACCAGGGGGCGCCGCGATCCCTCAGGGCGGGTCTGCCCGGTGCAGATCTCGATCGCAGCGTCTCGGGGGTCTCAGCGTACCGCGATGTGACTTCATTTCTTCTTGCTGCTCTTCTTCTCCATCTTCTCGCCCTTATCTGAGCGCACCGAGATGCGGTCGGCTCTGTCCGATTTCTCGGCCCTGCTCCCTTCCCTGCGTGTCCCCTCGTCCGTGGATGAGGTAGTGGGATGAGACTGGCCCCATTTGGAGATCTCCTCGTGCTCGCCAATGCTCGTCGTGATGCTGGAGAACCAGGAATTCAGATCGTCCTGCACCGGCAAAAATGAGGAAGAAATCCCAGAAAAACCATCAACACTGATCTAATGCTCTGTCCCATCTCATCCTGACACGACTGCTCCCTCTGCAGGACGCTTTGCATTTCAACATCAGTTTTATTTTAGGTTTTAGATTAAATCCTGTCCTCTTTGTTATTAAACATGAATGTAAATGGTGTCACATGGTGCAGCTTACCTCATCTTTAGCGTGGAACAGGAACTCACTACCATCTTTAGTTCTGAAAAAAAGAAGTGTTTTTTTTTTAAAAAAAAAAATAAACATCATTTCTAAATAACACTACGCTACATGATTCAGTTAAAAAGTCCAAAGCTAAGATCTATTTTTATTTCACCCACCGGAAGTAACATCTAAACTATTAAGATGAACAAACAGATTATTTTTCTTATTATCTGTTTATATTAATGTTTTGCATTCATTAATTCTCTGTTTTATTGATGTTAAAAACTATTTTTTACTACAGTATTGTCCCCACAATAATTTTAAGTTTTTTATTTTTCTGCTTCTTTTTTTTTGCTATAGACACACTATAGTTGGTATTTGTTGTAGGTTGTAAGATTTTGTTTTTTATTTTATTTCTACTATTTGTGTCTTTAGTATGTTATTATTATTATTATTATTATTATTCTTATGATTATTATTAATAGTGATTTTAACAGTTTTTATTTAGTATCTATATATTTTTCTTTTAGTTGGTTTAATGCATTTTCCCTTTTAGGTTTTTTAATTCTGTTTCATGTTGTTATTTATTTTCTATTTTTATTTCCTTTTCCACCTTGTTTTTAGATATATGTTACTTTGTTGTTCATCATTTAAGAATGATTTTATAGATTTTGACAGTCACCACATTTGAGCTTGTTTTATTTGACCTATTTTTAAATGTCAGGGTCAAATATATTTCTATAACTTTCTTTTAAAAGTGCAACAAAAGACCAGCACCTTTCCCTTTTTATATGAGGCTTAGCCAAATAAGTATTTGACTTATTTCATTGACTTTTTTCCTTCTTTCTTTTTTTGACTTGTATATGTATTTTTTTAAACTTTTTAAATTGATTTAATTTAATGTATATTATTACTTAATTGTTAATTAAAATTAATTAATTAATATTAAAATATTTTTTAATTATTAATTAATAAATTATTATTTAATAATTTATTAATTTAAATTATTAATTAAATTTTTTTAATGAATTTCTTTTTGAGATGAGTATTTTTGTACTTAAGTGTGAAGACATTCTTCTTCTTCTTGTAGCCCAGGTTGATGTCACAGGAGCAGCTGCTCATGCTGAGCCGTGGCTCGTTGTTGTAGGTCGACGCCGTGTTCTTGGCGTCCTTGTAGAACCCGAGTTCTCCTTTATTCAGAACGCAGTACAGGTTCACCCAGGATCTGCTGCAGAGGGTAAGAGCAGGAGGTGTTAGGGCGGGGAGCGCTAGCGCTAGCGTTACTCACCTGAGGTATGACGCAGGAATCAGAGCGGCGACGCTGTGCGGAGAACGTTCCGCTAACGGCACTGGGGTTCTGTGACTCACCTTTGTGGAGGAGCAGCAGAGCAGAACAGGAACCAAGAGGAACATGGAAAAGAGGAGAGAGAGAGGTTCGGTTAATGCTAGCAAATCACATAACGCTAATGCTAACGCTAATGCTAGTGTAAGTCTGAATGCAGTGAGCAGCAAATCAGGTTTTTCTATCCACATGTCTCAAACGATTTAGGACGCCATATCGATGAACAGAAATGTACGGGTGGAACTACTAAACATGGAAAAGTAGGTGGGGCTAAAGTTAGATTTACAAATACGTAGCTAAACTGCAAGATAGGGGTGGAGCTATAGGTGAGAAGCAGGAATAAGTGGGTTGGGTTACAGTACCAAATACACGGATGGAGCTATAGTACTGAACTGAAATGTGGGTGTGGCTAGAGTACTGAAGAAATATGTATAGGTGGAGCTAATGTTTTTGGATGAGAACATAGGGCTGGACCTAGAGTAGTGAACAGGAATGACTGGGTGGAATCAGAACAGTGAAACATAGGCTGTAAATGGCGCTAAAGTACTGAATGAGAATGTGGGTGGAGGCTAGAATAGTGAATAAGAATGTAGGAGGGGCTAGAATAGTGAATAAGAATGTGGGTGGAGGTTAGAATAGTGAATAATAATGTGGGTGGAGGCTAGAATAGTGAATAAGAATGTGGGTGGAGGCTAGAATAGTGAATAAGAATGTGGATGGGTTAGAATACTGAATATGAATGTGGGTGGAGCTAGAATAGCGATTAAGAATGTGGGTGGAGGCTAGAATAGTGAATAAGAATGTGGGTGGGTTTAGAATACTGATTTAAAATGTGGGTTGGGTTAGGGTACTGAATAAAAATGTAGGTGGAGTTAGAATACTCTATAAGAATGTGGGTATTGTTAAAATAATACATAAAAATGTAGATGGAGGCTAGAATACGGAATATGAATGTGTGGGGGGTTAGAATACAGAATAAAAATGTGGGTGAAGTTAGAGTACTGAATAATAATGTGGGTGGAGAAAAATACTGAATAATAATGTGGGTGGAGTTAAAATTCTGTATAAGATTGTGGGTGGGGTTTAAATAATAAATAAGAATATGGGTGGAGTTAGAATACTATATAGGAATGTGGGTGGAGTTAGGGTACTGAACAGGATCAAATAAAGGAAGTACTTAAGAATATGTGGGAGGAGCTAGGCAGCTTGATAAAAGCATACAGGTGGAGCTAGAGAGCTGAATATGAATGTGTGGGTGGTGCTAGATCACTCTGAAATCGGGCGGGGCTTACAGCATTGATCTTCCGCAGTACTGTAGCGATCATTTAACAAAAGTTTCTTTGGCTCAGGTCTTCAGGATGAAAAGATTCCCTAGATTGTTTTTACTGATTTTATTTATTGACGTACGTAACGATTTCTTTTGCTGACATTTTATTGTTTTTTTGTAATCCTTATCGAATCAGACCCTTTGTATTCCCTCTCTATGTTCACTACCGAGGCTATGACATTATTAATACGTAGTGCACTCAGCAGAATACTGACTCATTCGTTTAACTAGTCACCGCCCACAATACTAAACACTCCTCCCACTTCTGTTGCCATTTTGTAAGCGTAGGACATGTGGATGGAATCGAACCTCTTATCCCCCTAGTGGTTCATGCAGGGAAGAAACTGGCAGCCCATACTGGTTGTGCGTTTTTCACTCATTAATAAAATGAGTCGACATGCGACGTGGCCTGAGAGGGGCGCCATTGGAAGCGGAGCTCGGCCAGTGTCCGTTCTGTACTGTACCTTATAGGCAGTGATTCAGAACCACAGCAGCTCAGGATCTTCAGCCAACGTGGCTAGCAGCTAGTGGCTAGACGTCATGCAAGCAGGCTGCGCTAATGGCTAGGACCAATAAAATTAACGTAGGAAATTAAGCAATTTAGCCAATATGTCAAAAACTTTGCAGAACAAGGGCTAGACGAGGAGCATTTCAGGGTTCGTGTTTAGGCAACACCTCCGGCATAACATTGGATGTTAGCATTAGGTGTAATCATGCTAATCTGTGAGCAAAGCCGTTAGCATGTTAAGCTAAGTTCATGCCTGATATGGAACGTTAGCGCCACCTGTTGGAGCTTTTTTTCTGGCTCTCGATGTCCAGCTTGCGGAAGAGGAAGCCCTCCCGCTGAGCGTTATGGGCTGGAGCTTGAGGGACAGACGGGCTGCTCTGGGCAGGGGCGGAGCGCGAGCGCCGCGTTTCACCCGGGGCTCCGTCTCGGGGTCGAGGTCGTCTCCGCGGTTTTGGCCGATCTCGGGCTCGGGGCCGGTCCAGGCGAGATTTCTCGGGTATTCCGTTAGGGAGACGTGGGATTTCTCCCCGAGCCTGAGAGAGATAGAGATGTTCAACCCCAAATCAGAAAGTTGGGACAGTATGGAAAGTGCACATAAAAAAACACACTTTTGACTTTTTTATTTCATTGCAGACAGAATGAACCTGAGATATTTCATGCTTTTTTCTGGTCAACTTCATTTCATTTGTTAATAAACATCCATTCTGGCATTTCAGGCCTGCAACACATTCCAAAAAAAGTTTGGACGGTAAAGTATTTGCCACTTTGCCATTCCTTGTCATTCTTCCTGCAATCATGTCGTAACTTGTGGAACAGTACGGGGTCCTTGTTGTCGCATTTTTTCATTTCATAACTCTTCACAGATTCTCTATTGGGGACAGGTCAGCACTGCAGGTGGGCCAGTCCAGTACCCGTACCCCCTTCTTCGACAGCCCTGCCTTTGTAATGTGTGCAGCATGTGGTTTTGCATTGTCTTATTGATAAATGCATGGACGTCCCTGATAAAGGTGTCGTCTTGAAGGCAGCTTATATTGCTCTAAAATCTCGGTGTACTTTTCTGCATTAATGCTGCATCACAGAAGTGGAAATGAGCTCTACCAAGGGCCCTGACCCGGCCCCATACCATGACAGAGCCTGGCTTTTGGTCTTGTTCCTCATAACAGTCTGGATGGTCATTTTCTTTTTCGTCTTTGGTCCGGAGCACGGTGTCAATATCTTACTAAAAAAAAGATCTGTTCTACTGATGGGTCTGAGCACAATCCCCGTTCCCTGATGGTCCATCCCAGATGCCTCCGAGCCCAGAGAAGTCGACGCTGCTTCTGGACATGGTTATAACATAAGGCTTCTTTTTAGCACAGTAACGTTTTAAGTGGCATTTGTGAATGTAGCTCTGTATTGTAGAGCTTGATAAAGGTTTGATAAAGGAATCCGTTGTCCATGTGGTTCTATCAGCTATTGATGAATGACGGTTCTTGATGCAGTGCCGTCTGAGGGAGCAAAGATCACCCCCCTTCAGTTTAGGCTTGTGCCCGTTCCCATTACACTGAAACTCCTCCACTTGTTTGAAGTCACATCATTATTTAGTCTTTTTACTTCATTAATAGCTCTACAACGTTTTGGAATGTATTTCAGGCCTGAAATGCAGGAATGGATGATTAGCAAATGTGTTAGTTTTATATGCATTTTCCATACTGTCCCAACTTTTTCTGATTTGGGGTTGTAATAAGTAACTCACCTGTGCTGCTTCCCTCTCCTGAAGCTGCTCCACAATTTCGGCTAATGTGGATCTTTTCTCTCTGTCAGGAAGATTGACTGCAATTAATTAACTAAGCAACGAACCAATCAGTTAATTAATTAACAAAACCAACATTTAATTTCACAATGCGTCCTTAAATCCTTTACATCATTAGGTAATACACTGTCTCACCCTCCCGCGGACCGCCTGTCTGACTGCTCTTTCCCTGTGTCGTGCTCGCTGCTCTCCTGTCTCTCCAGTCGGTGGCGCTCTCGCCTCCGGGGGTTGTATATTTCCTGTTCGCTGGACGTCTGCCTCTCCAGCTTCCTCTCTCGCTCGGCTCGTTCCCTCCACACCTCTTGGGGGAGCTCATCTCTCCTGGCCTGAATAAGCTGCTCGTTCGAAAGCTGCCGCTCTATCCGCGAGTCCCTGTGAGAAGCTAGGTGCTGCTCCGCCTGCAACTCCGTACGATTAGCTATGAGCACCACCTCCGCCATCACGTTCACGTCCCCCAGGGGGCCTGCTGTGTCTGGCATTGATTTGAGCTGAGCGTTTTTAAGCTCCGTCGCCAATCCCAAACCCGCCGCGACCCCCAGGACTCCGGTGTCTCTCGCCTCCTGGATTCGGGATGTAGCCGAGCGCTCCATGGCGGGGGAGTATGAGCTGAGTCTCAGTGCCGGTGAGGCAGGGGGTTGGTGAGCGACGTTCCTCTCTACCCAAAAGTCGCCCTGTTCATAAATGGTCTGTTTATGAAGGGATGAAGGGCTGCTGCGAGCCGGAGACGAATCCTGAGGGTCCAGAAAAACCTTCCGGCCCAGTAGCGGTGTGGGCGGGAGCTTACTTTGCTCCGCCTTCATTTTCTCCACCTGAAAGAGAGAAAAGGAGTCATAACCAAAATCATAACCAATTCTTGATTTCAATTATTATTACTACTGAGGTCCACAGATTAAGACGGGGGAAATTAGTGAATTAGTATTTTGGGAACTGCAATTTGAGAATTTATTTTCATTTTCTAGTTACATAACTGTAATTCAACTTTCTGAAATTAATTTAGATAACCAAATCCATTATGACGTGGATACAATATGCTCTTCACATGCTCATAATAATCGGATAACTGCAGAAAATCAGATCTGTCAGTAATCCGATCAGTGAGAATACATGCACTTGAGTAATCTGATAATGACAAAGTTCTGGGATACAATGACTCGGGCAGTAATCGGATTTCTACTTTTTCTAGCTGATATTCCTGTGACATAAACTTCAAACTTTAACATTAAATAATCTAATGATTCATTTTCTTGAGTATATACGGCGTTTCAGACTCCACAAAGTGTTCGATAGCTGTTTCGCTGCCTTTAATTATTTGCCGTGTTTAATTTGGCAGTTGCCAGATCCAGCAAGTCAATGGAAAAGAGGCCAAATAAAGACAAGTCTTTTGAATCTGCGGACCTGGCAACCGTGGGGGAAGGCTCTCAAACATGTGCAGACTGAAACTGGTCTACATGCTATGAGTAATCCAATTACTGAAGTAAAATCCAGCTCTCTTTATCGGATTTCTTAATCTGATTTCTAGATCGGAGTATGCTGGATACATGACCACTTGAATAATCAGATAACTGCAGAAATCCGATCATTATCGGATTATTAAGTGCATGTAAACGCACTCAGTGTGTGTTGGTGGTGTTAGCTGGTGGAGTGTTAGTTAGAGGCAATTGTTGTTACAGCTGTTGATGTTTCTGGTTGATGGTGGTGTTGGTTAGTGGTGTTGGTTATGCTGATGGTATTAGTTGTTGGTGTTGGAAGACTGTGGTATTGGATGGTGGTTGATGGAGATGCTGTTTGAGGGTTTTGGTTAGTGGTGGTGGTGTTAGTGCTGTTGTTGTTAGTTGATGGTAGTATTGATGGGGTGTTAATTCGCGGTGATACCGAAGTGAGGCGCCGCAGTGAGCTGAATCTCTCCTCCCAGGTTGATGCTGCTTTTCTGAAGGCTTCGTGCCGGCGGATGAGCTGCTCCACCTCGTCCACGCTGCCGCCGAGCTCCTGACTCACCAGAAACGTCTCCTGAGATAAGAGCCAGGACTCTGCAACCACCGCCTCCTGGGCAAACTGGTGCACCTCCAACACTGAAAGAAAGAATAATAATAATAATAATAATAATAATAATAATAATAACAATAATAACAACTACAACAATAATAATAACAACAAGAATAACAGTAACAACAAAAACACTAATAATAATAACAACAACAACAATTATAACAACAAAAATAATAACGACAACAACAATACTACTATTAAAAATAATAATAACAAAAAATTATAATAATAACAACAACAACAATAATAATAATAATAATAATAATAATAACAACAACAACAACAAAACAACAACAACAACCATAATAATAATAATAATAATAACAACAAGAATAATATTAATAATAACAACAATAACAACAACAACAACAACCATAATAATAATAATCATATCCTCAACAATAATAATAATAATAATTACAACAAGAATAATCTTAATAATAACAACAAAAATTATAACAATAATAATAACAACAACAACAACAACGACGACGACAATAATAATAATAATAATAATAGCTCCTTGTTTATATTGTTACATTCAAACCATTATAACGACCAGGGACCGGATTCACTTTTCATGAATGAACTGCTTAAGTGCTTTTCTTAACTTGATTCTTAAGTTAATCTTCAAATAACTTTTTATCTTAACGTGTTTATTAAGAACAATTCAAAGAACAAGTAGTATTATTGAAAACATGATATTCTTAAATGTGTTCTTATCCTTATGATAGCCTTACACTTGACTTTGGTTAATTAATGTTAAGTTAACTAACGAGTTGACGCAGTAAGGATCTAAATTTACCAAACTTTAAACAGTTTAGTTAGTGGAAATAAGGCCAATATTATTTTCCAAGTAGGATTTTTTTCCGGTTGGCTAGTTCTTCCACAATCACCGCTATTTTTTGTTTGCTAAAACTTGAATGCTTGGCTTGATGTTTTTTACTCCATTCTGCTGTCCTCTAGGCAGATTAAACTAAATAACAGAAATAACAGTCAATACAAATTCAAAATGTGTCTCAAGTCATATATTGTAGGTTTTAAAATGCATAAGAAAACAATGAAGATTTTGCATTTAAGAACATTCTTATGAATTTCTTAGTGTTTGTGTTCAGAACCTTCGCACGTTTTTTCTTAAGAAAGCTTTCTTACTCCAGCCCCAGGTCCATAATGATTTTAGGTCAGTGCTACATGGTAAATTAAAGTCCATGTGAACGCCCGGAGCACCCCACAAGCCTTTTTGTTTAGGAGATGCTCCGACCCATTTGCTGGGCCATATCGGTGGCTCAGGTCACTACTCCTGAACATTTTCTCCCACATCCAATGCATACACTATGAGAACCTACTGTTCACTTACCGTCTCTTTTATCCCAGAGCTGAACCTGCCCAACTGTAATCAAAACATCTAGGCGTTACTGATTGTGATAATAATTACTCACAGTGCTGCAGCTCCTCCCAGTGTTTGTCCCATTTCTCTGTCAGCTCTCGCTGCTTAGCTAAAACATTCTCCAGCTTCTCTTTAATCTGAAACACATCATGGTGTAATGGTTACCAAAGCATCTGCACTGATTATAACAGAACATGTAGAAACAGAACGGACTCTAAACGAGTTCCACAGGGTTGTGTACTGTCCTCTTCCCTGATCACCCTGTATGCTGATCCCACAATAAGAGAAGCTTGGATGAAGAAAATCGACGATTCAAGAAACATCAATAAGCTTTGATAGTCAGACAACACAACCCTCATATAGAGGCAAATCTGGAAGATCTAAAGCTATTCAAAGACAAATCTACTCAGAACTGTTGAAGGAGAAAATTAAGAAGATCAACAGCAACCAGAAGCCTGAACTCTAGTGAGCCGAGTCCGAGTCTAGACCTAGACTTTTAGTAGTCGGGTAAAGATCAAGATGAGACCAGGTTATGATTTTTCTCATCATACAAGAATAAAAAGAAGAAAATGGAATGATATATATGTTATATATTAATAAATAATATTATAGCTCATCATATATTTAGTAAAATATAACATTAAATAATTTATAGACAAATTATTATTAATTATTATTAAATTAAAGTCTTAGTCAAACTAAGGCAATGCAACTTGTGGAAGCAAATGATGATGATGATTCTGTTTCCCTTCTTTTCTCAAATTTAATCAGAAACACCACATAAAGTCACCTGAATATACAGTGGGGCAAAAAAGTATTTAGTCAGCCACCGATTGTGCAAGTTCTCCTACTTAGAAAGATGAGAGAGGTCTGTAATTTTCATCATAGCTACACTATGAGAGACAAAATGAGAAAATAAAATCCAGGAAATCACATTGTAGGATTTTTAAAGAATTTAATCGTAAATAATGGTGGAAAATAAGTATTTGGTCACCTACAAACATGCAAGATTTCTGGCTCTCACAGACCTGTAACTTCTTCTTTAAGAAGCTCTTCTGTCCTCCACTTACCTGTATTAATGGCACCTGTATGACCTTGTTATCTGTATAAAAAACACCCTGTCCACGGCCTCAAACAGTCAGACTCCAAACTCAACCATGGCCAAGACCAAAGAGCTGTGTCCAAGGACAGCAGGAAGAAAATTGTAGACCTGCACCAGGCTGGGAAGAGTGAGTCTACAATAGGCAAGCAGGTTGGTGTGAATAAATCAACTGTGGGAGCAATTGTAAGAAAATGGAAGACATACAAGACCATTGATAATCTCCCTCGATCTGGGGCTCCATGCAAGATCTCATCGCGTGGGGTCAAAATAATCATGAGAACGGTGAGCAAAAATCCCAGAACTACACGGAGGGACCTGATGAATGACCTGCAGAGAGCTGGGACCAAAGAAACAAAGGCTACCATCAGTAACAATCTACGTCGAGAAAGACTCAGATCCTGCAGTGCCAGGCGTGCCCCCCTGCTTAAGCCAGTACATGTCCAGGCCCGTCTGAAGTTGCACAATCAGTGGCAGACTAAATACTTTTTTGCCCCACTGTAAACAACATCCATTCTATCCATTTTTATTATTAAATCTGAAAACATAACACTAACAGTTCAATCTGCGCTCAAACAAAAACGATCCTAAATTATACTAACTAAGTAAAATGAGCGGGCTTAGTCTCAACATCAGACTATTAAAACGAGTTCATTGATTGGATACTGAACGAGAACGAAACGAGTTTTTACCTGTTAGCCAATCAGAGCGCAGAGTTTATTTAGGCATGGAGAGAAAGCACTGATTTATTCCGTTTGAGTGGATTGTTGATATTCAGTAACACAGTCATAAGGAGTCCCATACAATATTTATACCCTGTACCTCTTCAGATGCAGGGTTTCCTTGAGCGAGCAGGCTTTTTCCCATCTCGATACACTGCATCATGCTCTTACTCCTCGCCTCCACCTCGCTCTTCAGGCTCTGGTGGTAGTTCATGAGAACCTCGACCGAGGACACGTCCCTGAAATAAAAATAAAAGGTTAACATGACTTACAAACATTGAACTAATCAAACTATGCGATAAGGAGTTGTGTCTGTGTGTCTCTCTTATGCTTTGTTCGGTACTTTGCAAAAGTCTTAGGCACTCTATATTTTTCAGTTTATATTCTGCTTACGTTTTATTGAAGTTTTAGTGCCTGCTGCACTTTGTAGTTCTACAATTACAGACTGTAGTCCATCTGTTTCTCTACATCCTTTGTTCGTCCCCTTTACTCTGCTCTCTAATGGTCAGGACCCCCACAGGACCAGCACAGATCAGGTACTATTTGGGTGAAAAAATATCTAGCCACCAGCATCCTGTGAGCACTGATGAAGGATTAAAGGTTGACTAACACAAACTGTACAACAACAGATGAGCTACTGTGTCTGACTTTACATCTACAACGTGGAGCAATAAGGTGAATGTCTAATAAAGTGGACAGTGAGTGAACAGTGGTTTGAAACTCCAGCAGCACTGCTGTGTCTGGTCCGCTCATACCAGCACAACACATACTAACACACCACCACCAAATCAGTGTCAGTGTATGTGTGCTGCACCTGGGTTTCTCTCCCATCCCTATCTGACAGATGATGCTGTCCATCCACATGATCTGATCTCGCACCAGGCTGAAGAAGCGCAGTTTATCGGACACCGTGCTGATCTGCACCCGACACTCCTCACAGGAGATCAGCAGCTCCTTCCACGCCAGCATCACCACGTGCTCCTGCAACGCGATGGCCTCGGCTCGCTCTCCGGCGTACACGGTCCGGAGCTGAGCGGCGCTCTCCTGTAACTGTCTCACCTGAGGACCACACAAACACACAGAGTCAGAGAGTCAGCAGGGGGTCCTTTGATCTTGCACCGGGTGGGATGCTGGTGTTTGATCTGACCTGGTTCACCAGCAGCTGGATGTCGTGTTCAAATGTGTCCATGAGCCTCTGCAGTGAGCTGGTGTTGGTGGTGCCATCCTGCTGCTCTCTGACCTCAGGTAACCTCCTGTACTTATCCTCGATCTGTGCCATCACCTGACACACACACACACAGAAACACACACACCTCAAATTGATGAGCGAGGTTTACATTTTTTGATTTGGGGTTGTAGGGTGTGTGTGTCGCTTATGCATGTCTGCGTGTCATATATGCATGTGCAGGTGTGTCGCTTGTGTGTGTGAGTTGCTGTGTATGTGTGTTTCCCTCTTATATGTGTGTTTGTGTCACTCATACATGTGCATGTGTGAATATGTGTGTGTCGTGTGTGGTACATATGCATGTGTATATGATGCATAAGTATTTGTGGGACACCCTGTATGTGTGTGTGTGTGAGAGAGACTACATGACCTCATATTGCCATGTTGTGGAGTTTGGTATGTTCTCCTCATGTCTACATGATTTTCCTCTAGGAGACCGTAGGAGCACTGGCTCCTCTAAACTACCCCTAGGTCTAACTAAGGCATGGACTGGCGCCCCCTACAGGGCATCCCAGACTTACAGCGCGACCTCACCTCTCTGCTGTCGGAGAAGAACTTGTGGAGCTGGTGTGACGCGGCGAGCATCTGCCCTCTGGTATCGATCAGCTCCATGAGCTCCGCCCACGACTCGTTGACGCCGTCCTTCCACTCGGCGATGATGGTGGCGTCGGCGTGACCATAATCGATCAGCTCGTCCACCATCTGATTGATGGCCATCACCCTCTCCTGACCCACGCTGGCTGTTTCCATGGCGAACTCGCTGAACTTCTCCTGCAGGATCTGAGCAGAAGCGCACAGACACAACACGAGTTTGTGGGTTGCTGTGAGTTTTTGGTCAGGGTATTGTGAGTCACAGTTGTACGTTGTTGTGAGTCGTAGGTGATGGTGGTGAGTTGTAGTTAAACAGTGTTAGTTAAAGGTATTCGTTCGTAGGAGATCACTGGCTATTCGTTGTGTAAGTAGAGGCGTTGTTGTCAGTCGTGTGTGGTTGCGTGTCAGTCCTTCTGAGTCGATGTGAGTTTTTGGTAGTTGTAAGACATTGTGTGTTTCCGGCTGTGTTGTTATGAGCTGAGGTTAGTTGTTATGTGGTTGTGAGTCGTTGGTCTTTGTTGTGTTTTGTCTGTAACCATGACATGCTCGTACTGAGTTGATGTTAGTTGTGTGTGGTTGAGAGTTGTGGGTCTGTTGTGTGTCTGACCGTGACATGCTCATAGTCCTGTCCGAGCTCGGTGGATCCGGCGCTGATCTCCCTCTCAGCGATCCACTGCTCCAGCTCCTCCACCTCCCTGTGCAGCTGATAGAGCCAGTACTGCTGCTCCAGCCGGCACCGCCTCTCCTCCACCAGGTCCTTCAGAGACACGTACAGCCGGTCCACCTGAGACTGGCGCTTACTGACCTGCTCACTGTGACACAACACAGCACGACACGTTATCTCACACACACGCACACACGCACACACTCACACACTCACACACTCACACACTCACACACACACACACACACAGACCTGTTGGGATGGCCGAGCTCCAGCAGCTGTCTGCACTGTTGGGACAGCAGGCCGATGGTTTCAGCGTAATCCTCAATCGTCTGCTCCAGAGCCAGATGTTTCTTCAGCAGCTGCAGCGTGCTCGCCTCATCCTGCAACAAGAAAAAGTTAGTGAACCTTCTCCTCTTAAACAATGGTCTGACCTTCATCCAAGTCTTAATAATTCATATTCTGTCAAAACTGTTTTAATGTCTTTAATCACATGGATTCAGCCAGGAATAATAATAATAATAATAATAATAATAATAATAATAATAATAATATATTCTATTTATTATTACTATTACTTTTTATAATTAATAATAATAACAATAACAACA
Organism: Ancistrus triradiatus; assembly: GCA_025084515.1. Taxonomy (NCBI): domain Eukaryota; kingdom Metazoa; phylum Chordata; class Actinopteri; order Siluriformes; family Loricariidae; genus Ancistrus; species Ancistrus triradiatus. The sequence goes on from JAJAGP010001134.1 coordinate 146,147, forward strand.
ACAACAACAATAATAATAATAACAATAATAATAACTATACTATACTATTATTGTTATTATTATTATTATTATTATTATTATTATTATTATTATTAATGATAATAAAAATGATCATTTTAATATCAATAAAAATAACAATAATAACAATAACAACAACAACAATAATAATAATAATTACTATACTATATTGTTCTTCTTCTTCTTCTTATTATTATTAATAATGATAATAAAAATGATAATACTTCTAATGATAATACTAATAATACTACAAATACTACTAACAATAATTACTATACAATATTGTTATTATTATTATTATTATTATTATTATCATCATTATATATATATATATATATATATATATATATATATATATATATATATATATATGTTATATATATTAAATACATTAATATATTCTATTTATTATTACCATTACTTTTTATTAATAATACCTTTTAATTACTATTATTATATTGATAATAATAATAATAATAATAATAATAATAATAATAGTAATAATAATACAACAACAATAAAAAACCAGCAAAAATAACAACTACAGCAACAACAATAATACAATAATAATTATGAAAATAATAATAAATAAAGCAGATATAATAGACGAGGAAGAATAAATAAACACATAATACAACATTATAACAATAATAGTAATAATAATACATTTAACACTAATAGTAAAATTAATACAACTAACAGTAATAAAAAATTTAGCTGTAATAATAAGCAGATATAAAATACAGGGGTACACAAACTTTTTCTAAAACACCACAATTTTGAATAAATGAATAAACACTTTGAAACGGTGAAGCTCCGCAAACCTTTCCTTTCTCCTCATTCATCATGTGCAGCTCCTGCTCACTAAGCCACGCCTCCACCTCAGTCATGTCACTGTAGTACTGCTGAGCCTGGTACATGGAGTCCAGCTGCAGCTGCCTGCGCTCCGTCTCAGCCCACAGCGCCCCCCACAGGCCGTGCAGGTCCTCCATCAGACCGCTCACGCACTCCGCCTCGCTGGTACGCACCGTCGAGAACATGCCGGCTCGCTCCATCACCTCCTCCACCCGCCCCTGGTGCCCCTCCAGCTCCCTCTGGAGGCTCTGAGAAGAAACACGGGAATACATCTTCTGTGGTTTTAACAGGGTGGGGAATCCTCTGAGACTCCGAACAGAGGAATCTCAGAGGTGGAGATGGGTTGTAAGGTAGGTTTGCGTGGGTTTGCACTTTGAACCTTAACAATTAGTTAAAGTTGAATGATATAAATGAAGTGCTGAATCTGCACCTGATTTTTCTTCATGAGCTGCTGCACCGCCTGTAACGTGCTGCCTGTTTCCTGGGAAGTGGCCAGCGGGAGGCGCTCCTGCACCCACAGCTGGAACACACACACTGGATTAGTCTATGGCATTTACAGCAGCCAATCATCTGAAGTGACTGATCTCTGTTCCTCACGATTTCGTCCTGAAGGTCTCGGCGAATCTGGTGGACCTCTTTCGAGGCGAGCAGGATCCTCCTCCTCTCCTTCAGAGGCTCGATCAGACGGACGATACGGGACTCCGCCTCCGCCTGGCGCTCGGACACGGCGTCCAACATCACACACTCACCTGGGAGAGAGGAGGCCTGCACCTGCAGATCACACACCTCCTGACACCACTCCTCCATCTGCCTCTCCATCATCTGAGAGAGAGTCGACAGAGAAAGACAGAAATATTTAAGCAACAAACACGAAAGGAAAGAAAGAAAACGAGAAAGTTATAGTTACTGAAACCTAACCTAACGAATCTTACTTAACATGTGCAATTATAGTTTGACAAATTCAGTGATAATAATAATAAATGAACCTGTAATTTTTTTAGCTGTTTGTTGACTGTGGTCAGGTCGTTGCCGCGGTCGCAGTGGTACAGCTGTAGCTCCAGCTCCTGGATCCGCTGGTTGAGTCGAGCGTAACTTTGAGCGATCTGTTGAGCTCGATCGTTCTCGAACAGCTGCAGAGCTTTAACCTGCGTCAGGGTCTGCAACTCCAACCAACATTCACCGATCTGATCCAACTGCTGCTGAACCAGCTCATGCAGCTCCGGCTTCTCCTCCATCAGACGTTCTCCCTCCTAATAAACAGAAATACAATTATAAATAATAATAATAATAAAAAAAACATGAAACTCCGGCTTCTCCTCCATCAGACGTTCTCCCTCCTAATAAACAGAAATACAATTATAAATAATAAAAAAAAAAATTCAGCTCCGGCTAATCCTCCATCAGACGCTCTCCCTCCTAATAAACAGAAATACAATTATAAATAATAATAATAATAATAATTTAAAAAAACATGAAACTCCAGGTTCTTCTCCATCAGACGCTCTCCGTCCTAATAAACAGAAATAAAAATATAAATAATAATAATAAAAAAAAAAACAATTCAGCTGAGGATTCTCCTCTATCAGACACTCATAAACATATATAAACATAATAAACATTATATAAACATTATATAAACATAAATAAAAATATAAATAATAAAAAAAAACATTCAGCTCCGGCTTCTCCTCCATCAGATGCTCTCCATTCTAATAAACATAAATAAAAATATAAATAATAATAAAAAAACATGCAGCTCCAGCTAATCCTCCATCAGATGCTCTCCCTCCTAATAAACATAAATAAAAATATAAATAATAAAAAGAAAAACATTCAGCTCCGGCTTCTCCTCCATCAGACGCTCTCCATCCTAATAAACAGAAATAAAAATAAAAATAATAAAATAAAACATGCAGCTCCGGCTAATCCTCCATCAGACACTCTCCGTCCTAATAAACAGAAATAAAAATATAAATAATAATTAAAAAAAAAAATTCAGCTGAGGATTGTCCTCTATTAGACACTCTCCCTCCTAATAAACATAAATAAAAATATAAATAATAATAAATAAATAAAAATTCAGTTGAGGATTGTCCTCTATCAGACACTCTCCCTCCTAATAAACATAAATAAAAATATAAATAATAATAAATAAATAAAAATTCAGTTGAGGATTGTCCTCTATCAGACACTCTCCCTCCTAATAAACATAAATAAAAATATAAATAATAATAAAAAAAAACATGCAGCTCCGGCTTCTCCTCCATCAGATGCTCTCCCTCCTAATAAACATAAATAAAAATATAAATAATAAAAAGGAAAACATTCAGTTCTGGCTCCTCCATCAGACGCTCTCCATTCTAATAAACAGAAATAAAAATATTAATTAAAAAAACATGCAGCTCCAGCTTATCCTCCATCAGACGCCCTTCATCCTAATAAACTTAAACAAAAATATATAAATATTAATAATAATACAAAAAAAATTATTCAGCTCCAGCTTCTCTTCCATCAGATGCTCTACATCCTAATGAACAGCAATAAAAATGTAAAGAAAAACCTCTCCATCCACATAAAAATAAATAAATAAATAAATAAATAATTTTAAAAGCTTTCAGCTCCAGCTTATATTCCATCAAATGCTCTCCATCCTAATAAACATGAAATATCACAAAGAAAAACTTCTCCCTCCAAATAAAAGAAATAAAAAATAAAGAAACAAGCATGCTGCTCCAACTTCTCCTCAGTCTAAAGCTCTCCATCCCAATAAACATAAATAAACACACAAAGAAAAATCTTCAACTCCAGCTTCTCCTCCATCAATCACTCTCCATTTTAATAACAAATAATAAAGAAAACATTCACCACATCACCTCTTATCAAATGCCCTCCACCCTAATAAAAAAATAAAAATAAAGTAAAAAAATCAGCTCTGGTTTCTCCTCCATTAAACACTCTGGAGTCTAACAGGCCATCAGCTCTTGACTTCCCTCCATTAAACACTCTCCATCCTCCATCCTAATAAAAGCCATTTAAAAAGTCGTAAAGAAAAGCATCCAGAGAATAAATAATTAAACTGCACATTCCAGACCCTGCTCTGTCCAGAAGCTGCTCTGTTCCCATAACCCTACAGAACTCACGTTCAGCACGTTCACATTCACTCTGTCACATGACTGCTTGAGATCGTGCAGCGTACAGAGCAGCATCAGGAGTTTCTGAAACTACGTAGCCCGACAGAAACTGCAGATTTAATACTGGACCACAAACAGAGAGAGCCGAAGAAGGTTCTGGAAGAAAGAGGGCCAAAATGATTACAGTACATACATGTGTTAGTTCCCAGTCCTGACTGGGACATTTTGGCTGACCATACATGCACACCTTCAGTGAATGACTGATTTAAAACTAAATTATTATATAACATTAAGATAAAATATAACCATACAATAAGAACACAAGACCAATAACATAATAGGAAATGAATTGCAATTTAATCAAATAAAACAAACCAATATTTGAAAAATACAATAAAACAGATAAAGTTCAATACAATTAATCAAAGTGACAAATAAAATGAAATAGTACAAACATAAATATAAATATAATAAAACCGAACAAAATAAAGTAAGATAAGATAAAATAAAATAATCAAAAACAAGATAAACTAGATACAATAAAAAACAGAAAATAAAATAAAGCTAAATTGAAAGCAACAAAAAAGTAATTCTGTTTTACTAAAAAACAAGATAAATTTAAACAAAATAAAATAACAAAAATTTATAAAACAAAAATACATAAAATTTAATTAAATTAAATACGATCAAAAGTAGAACAGAAGTCTAGATGTTACCTTAGAGAAGGTTAGAATGCTACAACATCCTATTCTGTCATTCTGTGTGTGTGTGTGTGTGTGTGTGTGAGAGAGAGAGAGAGAGATACCTTCTGGATCTTCTCGAGCCACTCTTTGTTCTGTGAGAGTTCAGCCATGAAGGCCTGGTGCTTCAGCCACTTCTTATGCAGTTGTTGTGTGTCGTCACACGCCGAGTCACGTGCTGTTAGCATCTTCTCCATCACCCAGTCCCCCAGCTGTCTCACACACACACACACACACACACACACACACACACATATATATATACTTGTTTCCAAATATAAAATCAATTATTTCATCAGGGAACAAAGTTGTTAAAACACATCCAACATCATACACAGTTCAATGCTAACGATGATACAATGATACTTCATAATCTTTGAGGTATATGACTCTTCCAAATATAAATCAAATGCACAGGATATCCCGTATATCACCACCCTCTTTTGGCTCATATAAACAGAAACAATATCTGGTGTATTTGTAATTCCAGAGAAAATATCAGATGTTATATTAAACCACTCAGCTCTTGCCATTTCCTGAACAAACTTATCATAATTATTCAGCATATTGATAAGATGTGCTTGTCGGGTGGCACTATATAACCACATACAATTTGGAATCCCCAGGCATCCATCCTTCCGACTTTGAAATATGAAGCATCTGGTTGAGTGCGTATTTAGATTAAGCCATTTCCGCACGACTTGAACAGTTTTAGCATCCATTTCTAGCAGAACATGTTGAGGTACATGAAAATTAGCAAACAAATCTTGAATTTTGGCCAATACAATATTTCCTATTGCTTCTAATTTCATTACTATAGGAAGAGGGGATGCATCAATCAGCTCTAATCTAGATTTAAACTCATGAACCATTTCTTCCACTTGATAACTCTCCACTTGGATAAGAGCTGTCGAAGGACACCAAGAAGAAAATTGTAGACCTGCACCAGGCTGGAAAGAGTGAATCTACAATAGGCAAGCAGGTTGGTGTGAATAAATCAACTGTGGGAGCAACTGTATGATATACAAGACCATTGATAATCTCCCTCGATCTGGGGCCCCACGCAAGATCTCATCCCGTGGGGTCAAAATGATCATGAGAACGGTGAGCAAAAATCCCAGAACTACATGGAGGGACCTGATGAATGACCTGCAGAGAGCTGGACCAAAGTAACAAAGGCTACCATCAGTAAACACACTACGCCGAGAGGGACTCAGATCCTGCAGTGCCAGGCGTGTCCCCCTGCTTAAGCCAGTACATGTCCAGGCCCGTCTGAAGTTTGCCAGACAGCATATGGATGATCCAGAAGAGGATTGGGAGAATATCATGTGGGTCAGATGAAACCAAAATAAAACTTTTTGGTAAAATCTCAAACTCGTCGTGTTTGGAGGAAGAAGAAGAATGCTGAGTTGCATCCCAAGAACACCATACCTACTGTGAAAGCATGGGGGAGGAAACATCATGCTTTGGGGCTGTTCTGCAGAGGGGACAGGACGTGTTGAGGGAAGAATGAAACGGGGGCCATGTATCGTGAGATTTTTAAGCCAAAAAAAACCTCCTTCCATCAGTGAGAGCATTGAAGATGGAACGTGGCTGGGTCTTCCAGCATGACCAATGATCCCAAAACCACCGCTCGGGCAACGAAGGAGTGGCTCCGTAAAAAGCATTTCAAGGTCCTGGAGTGGCCTAGCCAGTCTCCAGACCTCAGCCCCATAGAAAATGTGTGGAGGGAGTTGAAAGTCCGTGTTGCCCAGTGACAGCCCCAAAACATCTCTGCTCTAGAGGAGATCTGCATGGAGGAATGGGCCAAAATACCAGCTACAGTGTGTGCCAACCTGGTGAAGCCTTACAGGAAACGTTTGACCTCTGTCATTGCCAACAAAGGTTATGTTACAAAGTATTGAGTTGAACCAAATTTATTGACCAAATACTTATTTCCCACCATGATTTACAATTAAATTCTTTAAAAATCCTACAATGTGATTTCCTGGATTTGTTTTCTCATTTTGTCTCTCATAGTTGAAGTGTAGCTATGATGAAAATTACAGACCTCTCTCATCTTTGTAAGCAGGAGAACTTGCTCAGTGGCTGAGTAAATACTTTTTGCCCCACTGTACACTGTATATATCTAAAAGGAATTTAAACTGGTGTTAATCAAGCTCAGACTTTGAAGCAGCACTTTCAAAAAGAAGTTCAAATGATTTCATTTATCTGCAACAGGGTGGGTCATGCAGCAAGACAACGACCCTAAGCACACAAGCCGTTCTACCAAAGAATGGTTACAGAAGAATAAAGTTCATGTTTTGGAATGACCAAGTCAAAGTCCTGACCCTAATCCAATGGAAATGTTGTGGAAGGACCTGAAGCGAGCAGCTAATGTGAGGAAACCCACCACCATCCCAGAGCTGAAGCTGTTCTGTACGGAGGAATGGGCTAAAATTCCTCCAAGCCGGTGTGCAGGACTGATCAACAGCTACAGGAAACGTTTAGCTGCAGTTATTGCTGCACAGGGGGTCACACCAAAGATTCACATACGTTTGCCACTCACTAATATGTAATATTGGATTTTCCTCAATCAATAAATGACCAAGTATAATATTTTGTCTCATTTGTTTAACTGGGATCTCTTTATCTACTTTTAGGACTTGTGTGAAAATCTTATGATGTTTTAGGTCATATTTATGCAGAAATATAGAAAATTCTAAAGAGTTCACAAACTTTCAAGCACCACTGTAATATATCTTTTTTTTAAATCAATGAATAATTAAGGGTATGGCTGCATGTCAAACTGTCACATTATAAGTTTCCCTGCTGTGATTTCCAGCTCTGATTCCTCTCTGGAGCTTCCCGTAGGAGAAGTCTCACCAGAGTATTGACAACTGCTGTGGATATTGTGCTCATCAAAGGATGCCATTGACCTTCGCATATATTCAAGTGTTTGTTCGCCACTCGTTGCAGGAATTCTTAGTTTAATTCCCATGCCTGCCTTTTGTCTTTACGCAAGTTCTTGTGTCTACATTTTCTGTTTGACTCCTTGTTGGTTTGAGTCACTTTCCCCTCAGGCTAGCGTCATAACAGAAACAATGAAATAAAAATTAAGGGGAAGACTTTATTCCGAATGTATATAATACGTTTCATTTGAATTCTTATTGTATAAAAAACAATGATGCTTTAATAATATCAAAATGCGGCTTGTGGCTCAGTTATAGGAGCCAGCTGCTGCAAACAGCAGTTCCTAAGTGCCTGGGTTTGAAACTGGGGTGGGGCTTCAAACATGTAGGTCAGATTGTGCATTTATGGAACTGTGCGATGATCCCGAACCGCCAACACACAAGGAAAAGTGAGGGTAAAGGGATGCTTTGCTTCGCTAATTTCAAAATATTACCTCAGGATAGCCCAGGTCAGGTGACAATCAGGGAAATTGATACAGTGTGTAATTAAACGTTTTAATTAAAACTGGAGTACTGTTTTAATTATTCCTTAATTATGTTATAGTTTAAGTTCTTATTCATATATATATTAACACATATTAGGAAGCATTTATGTAAACACACACACCCTAGCATCCATGAGTTGGACAGAGAGTAAGGTACGAATCAAAACATGATCGCAGACCTGCTGAGACACTGCTCCACAATGCAAGGAATAAAATCCTGAATTCAGTCCATGTAACAGATCCTGGTGACAAAGCAGGGGTAAAATGAGGGGTGAAGGAGGAGGTGAAGGGAGGTGGAGGTTATTTATCCTTTTCTTGTAATTCGAAAGCCTCCGTCACTCCATTTCGTCCCGAGCTAATCAATAATTCCTCCCCGGCTCCGTTTTCCCTGCTCCTGTTCGTCTGAGACCTGATTTCGCTCGGCTGCAGCATCAGAGGGCAGTGTGAGATAAAAACAGACGGAGGCGGGTGTGTGAAGGAGGGTGGGGATGAACGGGAGTGTGTAAGGGAGGTGGAGAGGCATGTAGTGACGGAGAACAAAACAAAAAGAGAGAGAGAGATTACGTGTGTGATGACGCTGAGGAGAAGCAGGCAGGAGGAAACTAAGCTCTGGGTCTTAAAGTCTGATGTTTGCTGCTCAGTTATGGGGCAAAAACTTATAAATAACCAAACCAATATGACCTGATTATTCTTTACTACATATAGTATCAACACACTGCATCCAGACACTAAACAATAAATAAAAGCAGGATTTTATTTTAACCACAAATACCAGGCCAAGGTTTTTAAGGGGTTAATATGCATGTGGCCGATTCTTCAATTAATGGCTCTTATTTACCATCTTCTGATTTGGACACCCATCAAACCCCCTCACCCCCATCACCCCTCTTCCCCACTCCACTCCAAACCATGACCAGAATGAACAACTAAAAATCATTAAATTATGTATAAAGTGTAGTTCCACCACACACACATACGCTGTACCTCGTGGCAGTCCTGAAGGAACCTCTGAAGCTCCCACTGATGGTTGAGTTTCTTGAGCCACTGCTGTGCCAGGTTACGGTTCTGATTCCCTCTGTGGGTCAAATATAAAAACATTTAGTAACTCTGATCAGGAGCTGTAGATACTTATTACGAATCTAAGGATTATTAAACGAGAACTTTTTAGAACAGAACTTTTAGGGACACCCCAAGTCTAGAGCGTTTCCTCAAATACATCAGCTATTGCTTGGACTTTGTGTGGAATTAATTTGTTCGTAGTACCAGAAATCCACGACTAAACTCTCTGTAATGAGAGACACAGCAGGAGAGGTACTGGGCGCGAGATCAGATCGGACAGGAAGCTCGACAGGTGAGCTCCTCGGCTCTCTGACCTGCTCTTGAGAAGATCCACACGCTCTCGGATACGTTGGGAGTAGATGTTGTTCTGGCTGATCAGACTCTCTCCAGCCTCTATCACAGCCTCGATGCGGTGCAGGTTGAGCTCCATCGCCGTCGTGAACTCCTTGTGCTTCTTAATGGCCACTTCCGCCGTCTCCACCGTGGTGGGAAGCTCCACCAGCGCTAATGATGACTCCTAATGAACACATCAGGAGAAGCGGTGATAATGGAGCAATGATAACCAGAAGAGTATCACTTCATCTGGAACTGTACAGCTTAGCATGTAACATTAGCTTTATCAATAAAACTAACAAGATTATGCATTTTCTTAATCATTTCAACAAGGAGTTTCTCACAGCATCCAATATTTTTAATCATCTAAGTACAATATAGTCTGTTATCTGAAATTATTTAACAATACTTTTGATTATTAGAGTCAAAATTCAAGAGGCTTTCTGCAATGTTTTCTTCTACCAGTCCATACAACTGACAAATAAAAAAAAAAAGTAAACAATATTTATAATAATAATTTGTATAATTTATATAATTATAAAATGTATACTACTACTACTACTACTACTACTACTACTACTACTAATAATAATAATAATAATAATGTTTTACTTTTATTATTACTGTTCTTCTTATTAATATTAATATTATTGTTGTTATTATTATGGCTGTTATTATTCTTATATTGTGATTGTTATTATTATTACTGCAATAATAATAATAATAATAATAATAATAATAATAATAATATAATAACGTAAATAACATAAATAACAAATGTTGTTATTATTTACAATAATAAATGTTATTATTATTAACTACTATGATTGTAATGATAATAAAATAATTCATACTAAGAACAATATATAAATAAATATTAAAATCATAACAACAATTAAAAATACTAATTATTACTGTGGCTGTTAATATTATTATTATTATTATTATTATTATTATTATTATTATCACTATTATTATTATGATAATAATAATTATTATTATTATTCTAATGATAATAATAATTATTATTGTCACTATTATTATTATTATTATTATTATTATTATTAATGTCACTATTATTATTAGTAGTATTATTATTATTATTATTCATCCATACAGTCATTCAGAACAGGGTTGCAGGAGAGCCGGTGCCACACATGTCTTTGGACTGTGGGAGGAAACCGGAGTACTCGAAGTAAATCAACATGGACACGGAGAGAACAGGCAAACTCCACACAGAAATGACCCAGAGCACTCAACCTGGGGAGTAAACCCAGGACCTTCTCGCTGTGAGATGACGGTGCTACCCATCGAGCCACCGTGCCACCTATTATTGTTGTTCATTCACCTGGTTGTTGAGGAAGGACTCTGCCTGTTTGACGTCCTTCAGGAACAGATGGTAGATGTGAGCCTGCACCAGCTCGTCTCTGCGACTCTCCCACATCTGCAGCAGTTTGTTCCAGCCGGCGCCGAGCTTCTGGAGCCACTGGTGCAGCGCGGCATTGGCCAGCGGTGTCTCGTCTCCATCCAGTAGCTCCCGAACCGCCTGTAGCCGCTCATAGTCCTCCTCGTAGCTGCGGATCTCCTCGTTGAGCGCTGCGTGCAGGTTGATCAGTTTCTCGGCCTCGTCCAGAGACTCGGGTAGCTCGCTGGATGCCGCCTCCATCTGCTTCTGCACCATCCAGGTAAGGAACGAGTCCAGGTCCTGGATGAACTGCTGGAGCCGACTGGCCACGGTCAGCGAGTCCTCGCATCCCTGCAGGGTACGCTTCAGCTCGTCCCACTCCATGCTCACCCCGTCAAACGGGACCAGAATTTCCTCTGCTCTGTGGGGCTGAGAGGTTGCCAGATCCTCGGCTTCTTGCTGCAGGTGGATGAGCTTGGGTTCCAGAACAGCCAGAGCTCCTTCCATGGTGGACAGGCGGCGCTGGAGAGCCAGGACACTGCCCAGGTCGCTGCCAGAGTACTGCGTAGCGTCGATGGCTTTGCGCTTCTCCTGGATCTGGGATTGAATCTCACTGGACTCGAGTAAATAGTTCTGAATGCGGAGGATGGAGTCCAGATGATCCTTCCTCTGCTCCACCAGCTCCACCATACGGTTCCACCTGCAACACAGATATGATCATCAACTTTAGATCTACAGTACAGTGGGCAGCAGTCAGTAATGTTAGACGGTATTGTGCAAAAGTCTTAAGCCATTGTTTTAGCAATGCTATATTGACCATATTTAATTATTCTATAACATTATAACATTTTAATATAACATTATAACCAAATACACACAGGCACCCTCACTGACACTGGGACATTTTACAGATGCCAGTTGATCCAACGAACATGTTTAGAATATGAGGAAATGGAATATGAGGAAATTGGAGGAAATTCACACAGCTTTTGGGGAAAACATGCAAACTCTGGATGGGACAGGGAATCAAACCAGGGAATAAAAACTGTGCCACTGCTCATATTAATGCTAATATCAGTAATATTTCTGTACTAAAGTAACTCTGCTATTATTAGTAGTATTATTAATTGTCAGTGGTTAGAAAAAGGTCTGTGTGTGTGTGTGTGCAGTAGCCAAAGCAGATGGCAGATCCCTCAGAGAGGTTATTTATGCCAAAGTCAACCCAAAACAGAGCTACACACACACACACACACACACACTTGTCTCACTATCCTGGTGGGACCCTTCCACTGCCATAATGATTATTCTGTGTAATTAATGCTACCCCAACCCCTTCACTGACAAGTACAAGCAGCTTCCACAGTTTCATTCTCCACCATCCAGACATAGGTGGCTCCTTCTCAACACCCCTGTCTCTGCCCGGACTATTTCCAGGCGCTGTTCCAGGCAATTTGTTGTCATGGCACCCATTAGGTGTGATGCCATTGACAGCCAGCCTTCATAGCCTTCATTTGCAGTGGTGTCATGAAGGAGAATCCTGGACTGCTATGGACTGGAACCATATCGTCTTTAGTGACAAATCCAGGTTCTGTTTGGAGTCAGACGATGGCCAGGTTTGAGTATGGAGGCCTCGTGGTGAGAGCTTCAATCCTGCCTTTTCTTTGAAGCGATACACTGCCCCAACTTCTGGTGTGATGATCTGGGGAGCCATTCCATATGACAGTCGGTCACCCATAGTAGTGATACGAGGGACACTAACAACTCAGCAGTATGTGCAGGACATCCTGTGGCTATGTGTTGCCTATCATGGCAGGGCTTCCAACTGGCATTTTTCAGCAGGATAATGCTCACCCACACACAGCAAGGGTTTCCCAGGAATGTCTTGCAACACTTCCTTGGCCTGCCCGGTTGCCAGATTTATCGCCAGTCAAGCATTTATGGGAGCAGCTAGGATGCCAGGTTTGGCAACCTATGAGCGTGCAGGATCTACAGGCCCAGCTGTGGGAAAATGCGTCAGAGAGGAATTGTACAGGGCAGCACTTTTATGCCCTCTAGTGGTGAGACCCAGTGTCTAATCAGACCACAACTGTAATCATTTATATATCTGCCTGAGACAGAACTGCAGGCAGTTTTGCAGCAATACGACGGTTCTGTCTGGGTGCATTATTTTTTGTCAATGGGTGTATTTTATTGATAGTATAACAGTAATCAAAGAAATACAATTAGAAGTACAAAAACATTGTTATTGTGAGGGAGGGGAGGTTGCCTGGCAATGCAGCAGTGACCCATACCCAGCCCTGTTATGAACTGGCATCCCATCCATATCTAAACTACACCCAGTAATCCGGGTTCGATCCTTGTCTTGTGTAACTGATTGAAGTTGGTTTGTTCTCTTTAAGTCCATGGGGCTTTCCTCTTGCTTCCCAAAAACTACACACATCAAACATGTCTTAGATCAATTACATCAATGGTAAGTACCCCTCTGGGTGTGTTACCTGCTATTTAAGTGGTCCTGACAACCTCGGACCTCACAGGAACTGGGATGAGCGCCGTCCAACAGCTGCTGTACGATCCTATTCACATCCAGAATCCTTCCCATCAGGCTGTTCATCTCCTGATCTAAACTCTCAAACCTACCGGTACACATCGTATACCTGATTATCAGCATGACTCATCATCAGTTATTTCAGAAAATACCGTATAACTGATTATTAGAACAAATAGTCATCAGCAATATTGTGAAATATTGTATAACTGATTACCAGAACGAATAATAAACAGTACTGCAAAATATCAGCACAAATAATTATGAACAATATCATAAACTGTCATGCAACTGAAATATCAACATCAACAATCACCAACAATATTGCAAAATATCGTATAACTGATTACCAGCACAAATAATCCTCAACAATATCATGAAATTTTGTATAACATAATCAGTACTGATTATCAACTGTGAAATACCATATATCGTATAAAATATTGTATGACTGATTATCAGCACAAAATAATTTTCAAAAATATCTCAAAATATCATATAACTGATTATCAGCACGAATAATCAACAATATCGTAAAATATCATATATATGATTATCAGCACGAATAATAATCACCAATATTGAGAAATATCGGATGTCTGATTATCAACATGAACAATCATCAATTATCAAATTATCAAAAATATCATAAGATATCATATATATCATTATCAGCACAATAATAATCACCAATATTGCAAATTATCGCATAAATGATTATCAGCACTAATTTCGCTAAATATCACTTATCGGATTATCAGCACAAATAATCACAAACAATATCGTGATATATCATATATCTGATTATCGGCCCACCTGTGAGCGACCACCTCGACGTCCTCCAGTCTCTCCGGGACGTCCATGTTATTCAGCCACTGTTCCTTCTCGTCGATCCAGAGTTCACAGGCGTTCACTTCGCTGAACATGCGATACACAGCGAGCGCATCGTTCAGCCACTGCTCCCTCATCACCGCCACCTCCGCCACCTCACCGTACACGCGCTCCACTTCCTGTATGCGCTCCTTCACTTCCTCCATCTCTCCGTAGTGCAGCGGTAGCGATAAGGCGTGTTTGCGCAGCGCCACCACGTTCTTCCGGTGCTTGTCGACTTCTTCTCGGACGCGGTAATGCTTCTTGAGCAGCGACTGCGTGGAGAACTCGTCGTGGCCGAAGTCATCGCTCGACACCAGCCTGTAGGCGTCCTGGAGCCACGCTAGCTGGTCATCCAGCTCGGCGCTGAACTGGAAGAAATCCAGCGCCTCCTGCAGGTGGCCGAGTCTCATCGAGGCCTGGTCCTCCAGCCGCTTCCACTCTTCCTTCACCTCCATCAGCTTGTCGTTGATTCCAGCAGCGTGGAGGCGCTTCTGCACCACGATCTGCTTCCCCGTCTTCATGGTCTGCTGCAACAACGCGCGCCGCGCCAGCAGCTCCCCCGCCAGGCTCTTGTGCTTCTGCAGGAGCTTCAGGACGCTGCTCAGGTCTTTCCCGCAGCTCTGAGTGTGCAGGACGGAGATCTTCTCGCGCATCCAGCACTCGCACTCCTCCACCTCCTGGAAGAATACCCAGAGCTCGCGAGAGTCCTCCAGCTCCAAGCGACGGCTGGACGCTAGCTCCTTTAGCTCCTCCAGACATGTGCTGACGTGACTGACGCGGTTACAGATCACCTGAGGGTCGCACGGCTGATAACCTGCCAGACAAGCAAAGAGAGATACGGATATTGGGATATTATACAGTACTGTGCAAAAGTCTTAGGCCGCCATTAGATTTGTTTTTTTTAGAAATGGTGTTATATCACTCCTTAATACTCATTTCCACTGATCTTCATCCCAGTCTTTGTGAGTTTTAGCATATCTTATCCTTTTCACCCTGTTCCCCTTCCGAAAAAGTGGTTTCTTATCTGCTACCCTTCCATAAAAGAACATTCCTGACCGAGCTTCTTCTGTGACGTTTTCTGCTTTTTAATGCTGCACAGAAATTTCCTGTATTTTCTCGTTGAATTCTAATAAAGAGACTGAGAAATAATTGTATACGGTCATCATACCATTGTTAAAACAACAATATGTCGAATCTACTGGTGGCCTAAGACGTTTGCACAGTACTCTATAAAAGTTGCCACAAATCCCCGAATTCCCTTAGTCATTCATTGACACGGACAAAATTAGAGCGTCCACACATGAAATGAGACAAGACATTTGGCATACCCTCGATGGTGGTGAATCTGAGCGCGGCAGCGTTGAGCGTCTGTACGCGCTCCGCCTGCATGGTGATATCCGCCTCCTGTAGAGTGTGATTCTGCAGAAGGTCCTCCACCTCCAGCAGGTGTTTCCCATAATCCTTAGAGAGTAGCTTCATCTGTGACAACACACACAGCCTTACTGTTTATAACTGATACTTTTACACCTACTGTAACGTCTGGTATTTAACGAGATTTGTATCTAAACCTGTATCTCCTCCATCCAGTCGATCATGTAGACCATCTCTTGGAAGGTCTTCTGCAGTGCCATGTTCTTCTCCAGCCGGTTCTTGCGGGCCACCACCAGCTCCTTCAGCAGATCCCACTGCTTCAAGATGTTCTCCTTCCGTGCCTTGATGCGCCTGATATCGTAGTAACCCTCACTCTCCATCTCCACGGCCAGCTCCACCACCGCCCCCATCCGCTCCTCGTACGATGAAATATCCGCCTCGATCGCCTCATGCTTTTTCATCGCCGCTTCCACCGCCGGCAGGTCATATCCGAAATTGTCCTTATAGAACAACGCACAGAGGAGGCTCGACAAAGTGCTCCATGGAACAAGTGTCGTACAGGGGGTATAGACTTTAGACTTATAATAATATAACATGAATACAATTTTCTTTATGTCTTTGATTCAGATCTCTCCTTTGATGCACACATTAGCAGTGTTACTAAAATTGCCTTCTTTCAACTATATAATATTGCTAAACTTAGAAATATACACTATTTTATAGATGCTGAGAAACTGGTTCATGCATTATTATTATTATTATTATTATTATTATTATTATTATTATTATTATTATAGGCCTTTAGAATAAGCTAAAATCTGCTAGACAAAGTTAGAACCCTCTAGGTCATACTAGAATTTTGGAGATTAAGCTAGAAATCTCTAGGTTAAGTCAAAAACCTCTAGGTTAAGACAGCACTGTCTTCACTAAAGCAGACTCCTCTAGATTAAGCCACGTCTTCTAGATAAAGCCAAAACACTCTAGATCATGCTAGAATTCTGTAGAATAAGCTGGAAGCCTTTAGATTTAGATAGAACTCTTTAGGTTAAGATGGAACCATTTATACTAAGACATAACCCTCTAGATCATGCTAAAACTCTGTAGATTATGACATAACCTTCTATTTTAAGACGGGACCCTCTAGATTAAGCAAAAACCTGCTAGATCAAGCTAGAGCACTCTAGAGTAAGCCAGAAACCTCCATATCATATGAAGCTGGTTCTGCTGTACCTGAGAGACGAGGCGTTGGTTCTCATTAAGCCACGCCTGCCTCATGGTGGTCTTGTGATCGAAACGCTGGGCCAGAAGCTCCAGTTTCTCCTGGCGAATCAGCTCTTTTCTTAAAGCCACACCCCGCTCATGCTCCGCCTTCTCCAGTTGCTCCCACGCCTTAAACCAGAAGCAAGCAATATACAAAAATATTCAAGAAAATCAGAAACATCAGAAACACATCAAGTTTGTAGTTTGTTAATTCTGATAGGTGGTAATAAAATTATTTAGACATGTAATAGGTTTGGAGTTAAAAATATATAACATATATCTGAAATCATTTTATGAAAGATCTTTATCAGGTTTAATTATAATGCCTCATTATCACATCTAACAGCTTTATGTGGAGAAAGTTTATAAGCACAGAAACATATTAATAAGTAACCAAATAATTCGGTAGGTATCTGATAGTAAAGACTCCAAACCAAATAAAAAAAATATTGTTTATAAACTGCTTACATAGATTTATTTCTGTACCTTGTTGATGTCGGAGATCAGTGTCCCATCGTGAGGGACGTATGGTTTCTGATTGTTAGCTCTGAGTTTACTCTGGATGGTGAACAGTAAAACCTCCAGGTTTCCTTTCTCCTGAAACCTGTGAGAAGAAAACACATAAATCCATAAAATTATATTTAAATTAACTTTTCAATCTCCGATTTCATAATCATATAAGCTTTATGTACACCACATGTAACATGTTTTATAAGTAATAAGCTAGATTAGCTCTGTTTGTTGGTGTTTCAGTTAAGCTGTTAACACTGAGACACAGGTTTGCCTTCTAGCTAAAGAAATTCATGACATTAATAATTTAACAAATAAAGCACTCAAAGAGTGGGGTTAAAATGTCTAGCTTTTGTTCTATGATTTATATTAGCATGTTTATGGTATTCCTAGCATTACCAGTAATGATAGCTAGAGAGCTAATATACAGTTCTGCTACATCAGTACATAAATGCTAATGATAAACAAGCTATGAACTGATACAGTATGAAAATGAGATCACTGTGTGAAACAGAATGCTATGGTTAATGCTGCTCCATCAAATGAGCGCTAACGGCTATGCCATTTTTGGTCATAACAGTACAATATGACATAAGGTACTTTATAGGCTTCTCGATGGTGCAGTAAGTTGTAAAGGCCTGAAGCTGCTGCTGCACTCCTGTTAGCGAGTTAGCAAACTTCTGGTTGCTGATGATGCTAATGGTTTTCTCGATCCATTCGAGCAGATCTGAGGCAAGAGCTTCATAACGCTGAATAATCTTCTCCGCTTCAACAGCATTATCCAGCACCTAATAAATAAAAACATGTATTTTTATAAACAAGTCTAAAGCAACATAGTTTTATTGTATTCTTTAATGCATTACTGTAATAAAAAGTATTTCTTGGCTTTTGTTTATTCCAGAAATAACAGATTAAGATGTAAAATTTGTTTTTACAAAATGTAATTATATTTTAGATATATAAATATTCATTTATTAATATATATTATTATATTAATAGCAATAATAATAATAATAAATGCAATGAACAAAAATGAATAATAATGATTATTACAATAAGAATAGGACAAGTAGTAACACAGATAATTTACATATAGTAATTACTATTAAAATATTAAATATATACATTTAGTTTAAAAAGGCATATTGTATATTGCTGTTTGAAAATATATTCATAAATACATGTTTTATACTCTGGGACTTCGGAACTCGTCGAGTTTTGTTCTCGATGCATTTTGACTACAAAAATTTGTCTCGGTGCTCGGCGCAATTGCTTAAACTTGTATGAGTCGAGCAGCATGACTCGTTTCAGCCGAAACACGATTCATGATTCAGTACACACTGATTCAGTGATTCAGATTCACAATTGCTCTCATTCAGTGAAGATCTGAAGAGTTTATCGTGTTTTTCTTTTTTTTTCAGTTCTGTATTCGTAGTGAAGTAAGTCTCTCTAAAATGTTTTTTTATAAGAGTGAACCAAAAGGAAATCAGAAATTGAATCCTTCAGAACACTGACTGCAGTTAGCATTAGCAGTGATGCTAGGGTCCGGAGTGTTTTGCTTTTACTTTTCACTTTCAATCCATTACAACACTTTATTATATAATAAGCTTTGTATTAATGATTCTGGCCAACTGTACATTAATGTAAGTTTTAATGTGTAATAGGCACTGCTATGATAAATTACAGACTAGACTAGATCAAAGATCTACATTTGATGCCCAACCTGGCTGGAAGGCACTGCTAGGACTGAAACCATGCGGTGGTGGGCAAGCGTGTTAGAGCACTGCTTCACTCTTCCACCAACATACATACTATTTTATTTAAGTAATTATAATAACTAAATAATCCCTCACCTTTCCGATTCTTTTCCCCTCAACAATCAGCGCTTTCATTTTGGAGAAGTAGTGATAATATGAGACGACGTAGGTGATAATGGACTTCTCGTCTGGATTCTCTGTGTTCACATCTGGAGGAATAAAAAGTGCTAATTATTATTAAGAAAAGAAATAAATAAATGTGACACCCATTGAGATGTATGATAATGAAATGTCATACCCTCTGGATCGAGCAGTTTGGTGAGGCCGAGGTTCTGCTCTGCGATGTTGAAGGCTTGCTGCAGGTTGTGTGTCGCGTTCGATCTCGTTAACTTATGAAATTCAATTAAATCTGGTCTGAAGCAGGATCAAGACAACAGTAATCAGAAATACACCATCATACAGCAGATGTACACAGAGTTTGCAGTATTAATGGCTTAGTGGGTAGAGACGTCTGCTGTACAAAAACTCCAATCACTGAGGGTGATACTCTTAGTACTGGTCCCAATCTCGGATCAATGGAAGGGCATCCGGCGCAAAACCTGTGCCAAATCTCATATGTATGTATATATAATTATATTTAAGGATGCCCAGCCACCAAACTTTAAATTATAAATGAAATTAAAATAAAATAATCTGCATTTACAATCAATGCAAGGTACATTTCACAACTAAATATCACTATTTAAACTTAAATCAACTAAAACAGAAAATAAAAAATATAAATCCTAAACTACAAATACTGTGTAAATTCAGAATTTAAAATACAAATCAAGGGAACATTAAAATTTAAAACTCAAGTTCATATTTCTACGTTTCTAAAAGAAAACCTAAATATAAATCAAAATTGAATTACAAAGTCAGTATTTAACTGAAAAACTCAAATTCTAAATATTAAATAAATATACTACATTATAATTATGTAATTATTTGATTTGATAACACTATTCCAAATTCTAATTTAAAGCTCTGATATTCATCTGTACCTTGAAACTACTTTACAGTTTAAATCAGATTTAAACCTTAATAATCAGCCTGAATAAGAACAGGCACCCATACTCATAAATGTGGTTATGAATATATTATTAAAATTTTGACATATTATCAGTATCATATTGATATATAGCTCTGTGCTGCAGTAAAGTTCACGAGATCCAGTACATCAGACCACATCATTACAGACCTGTGTCGGTGTATGAGAGCGTTGAAGGCGAGTCCGTCCCTCCAGCAGGTGGTGAAATTGTGGATGTTCACCTCAGGATACCTGAGAGAACAAAAACAGTATCAGCTTCTGTGTATAAGTGTCTCTTCATTTTTTTTATTCCAACAAAGGTCATTAAAGTCCAGATAAAATAAACCACAACTACAGAAATGTATTTTATTAAAAGAAATAAAATAATATACTACAAACAATACAAAAACTAACCATATTAAAACTGGAAACAATGCCTCAACTTTAAACCAAAATAAAAACAAAGTAACTCAAATCAATTTAAAAACCAAGCCCTCATTTGATTTTGTTGTTGTATCCCTGCGAATTTTGAAGTTTTATAACATCATGCATCATATTTAAAATAACATTTGCATAATTTTATTTAGAAAGTTTCTGAGTCTCACCCTGCAGTTTTCATCTGGCACCAGAGTAAGAGAGCATCTTTAGCCGAGCGAGTTTCCCTGTTATCCTCCGTCTCGATTTTAATCACCTGGATCTGAAAGAGAAACACAATACTTTTAGCACCCAGATGAATCTGGAAACAGACCCACTCACAGTCTGGTCAACAAAAGTAGGAAAACAGCAAAAGACAAAAGGAGGGATAAAAAATTAGGACTGAAATTTAGAAGTAGGACTGGGCAAAACTATAAAAGGCTCTGGAGAAAACAAATGAAAAACATGAAAAGAAGAAGTGATTAATCTAAAAAGTAAAAACAAAAGATAAAACTGGAGCAAATGGGAAATGGTTATAGGACAACTCAAGAGGGAGATGTAGAAAAACTAAAACAGAAAGTAAATTGAGAAGATAAAAATGAAAGAAAGAAAGAAAGAAAGAAAGAAAATATAGAATAGAAAATGAGGAGGAAGACCTTAAAGGCTGAAACAGAAAAAATACTGACAGACATGGTGCTAAAATTTGTACACTAATTCAGCAAATAAACAAAAGAAACATTCAGACCCTGAAATCATAAGAACAATAAAACTAAAAAACAAATATATGACAAAATAAATGAATGAAAAAAAACAACAAAAATAACAAACTCAACCTCAAACATTCCTCATTCTGTGCTCTCTCTCTTTGTATCTGTCTCTGTACCTCTCTCTATCTCTCTCTCTCTCTCTGTGTATCTCTCTCTCTGTATCTCTGTATTTCTGTCTCTGTAGCTCTCTCTCTCTCTCTCTCTCTCTCTCTCTCTCTCTCTCTGTATCTCTCTGTGTATCTCTGTCTCTGTAGCTCTCACTCTATTTCTCTCTGTATGTGCTGCAGTGTGTTTGGTTCTGATCTGCTGAGTAAGGTCAGAACCTGAAACTGAGCTAGAGGAAGGAGGGGTGAGGATGATGATGAACAGACACCACCGAACACAGAGAAAGAGGCTTAATGAACAATGGGTGGATGAGGAAAAAAAGAAACAAACAGAGGAATAGAGGAAAAAAAATAAGACAAAACTGAATCACAGAGAAAACAGACAAATAAATAATAGTACATTTAAAAAGAAAAAACTAAAAAGTTAAGAAAGAAGCTAAAAAATGTTTGGTGATAAGAAGCAAAAGGAAGAGCAGAAAATGAAACAAAGGAAATATAAAGCAGAAGAGGGAAGTGCAGATCACACACATCTCACTCAACATCAAATAACAACTATTACAATCTACTGTAACACTTCCTACTGTATGACATCACACTCTAACACATCCTACTGCATCACATCCTACTGTAACACATCACACTGTAACACATCACACTGTAACACATCCTGCTTTATCATATGCTACTGCAACGCATCACACTGGAATACATCATAGTGTATCACATCGCACTGTAAAACATGTAACACTGTAACACATCGTACTGTATCCCATCATACTATAACACATCCTAATGTAACACATCACACTGTAACACATCACACTGTAACCTATCCTGCTGTATCACATCCTGCTGTATCACATCCTACTGTAACACATCACACTGTAACCCATCCTGCTGTATCAGATCCTGTTGTAACACATCACACTGTAACACATCACACTGTAACCTATCCTGCTGTATCACATCCTACTGTAACACATCACACTGTAACCCATCCTGCTGTATTACATCCTAATGTAACACATCCTACTGTAACACATCACACTGTAACCCATCCTGCTGTATTAATACTCCTAATGTAAACACATCCTGCTGTAACACAATCACACTGTAACCCATCCTGCTGTATCACAATCCTACTGTATCACATCTGCTGTAATCACATCACACTGTAACCCATCTGCTGTATCAGATCCTGTTGCTAACACATCACACTGTAAACCATCACACTGTAACCTATCCTGCTGTATCACATCCATAATGTAACACATCCTACTGTAACAACACATCACACTGTAAACCATCCTGCTGTATTACATCCTAATGTAACACATCCTGCTGTAACACATCACACTGTAACCCATCCTGCTGTATCACATCCTAAGGTATGTAACACATCCTGCTGTAAAAACAATCACACTGTAACCCATCCTGCTGTATCACATCCTGCTGTATCAGATCCTGTTGTAACACATCACACTGTAACACATCACACTGTAACCTATCCTGCTGTATCACATCCTACTGTAACACAATCACACTGTGTACCCTCCTGCTGTATTACATCCTACTGTAAACATCCTGCTGTAACACATCCCACACTGTAACCCATTCCTGCTGTAGTGCAGATCCATGTTGTCACACATACACACTGTAACACATCACACTGTAAACCTATCCCGGACTGTAGGTCACATCCTAATGTAACAACATCCTAACTGTAACACATCACA
Source organism: Ancistrus triradiatus (assembly GCA_025084515.1). Taxonomy (NCBI): domain Eukaryota; kingdom Metazoa; phylum Chordata; class Actinopteri; order Siluriformes; family Loricariidae; genus Ancistrus; species Ancistrus triradiatus. The sequence goes on from JAJAGP010001134.1 coordinate 169,530, forward strand.
CTGTAAACCCATCCTGCTGTATTACATCCTAATGTAACACATCCTGCTGTAACACATCACACTGTAACCCATCCTGCTGTATCACATCCTAATGTAACACATCCTGCTGTAACACATCACACTGTAACCCATCCTGCTGTATCACATCCTGCTGTATCAGATCCTGTTGTAACACATCACACACTGTAAACACATCACACTGTAACCTATCCTGCTGTAACACATCCTACTGTAACACATCACACTGTAACCCATCCTGCTGTATTACATCCTAATGTAACACATCCTGCTGGTAACACATCACACTGTAACCCATCCTGCTGTATCACATCCTACTGTATCACATCCTGCTGTAACACATCACACTGTAACCCATCCTGCTGTATCAGATCCTGTTGTAACACATCACACTGTAACACATCACACTGTAACCTATCCTGCTGTATCACATCCTAATGTAACACATCCTACTGTAACACATCACACTGTAACCCATCCTGCTGTATTACATCCTAATGTAACACATCCTGCTGTAACACATCACACTGTAACCCATCCTGCTGTATCACATCCTACTGTATCACATCCTGCTGTAACACATCACACTGTAACCCATCCTGCTGTATCACATCCTAATGTAACACATCCTGCTGTAACACATCACACTGTAACCCATCCTGCTGTATCACATCCTGCTGTATCACATCCTACTGTAACACATCCTGCTGTAACACATCGTATTGTATCACGCCAAGCTGTAATGCATCCTACTGTAACATATCACACTGTACCACATCATACTAGTGCATCCTACTGTTCCCCATGCTAATCTGACACATCACACTGTATCATATCCTGCTACATCACATTCTGCTCTTACAGATCACACTGTAACACATCCAACCTGAAAGCGAAGGATGATGGTCCAGATGAGGCCTAACGTGAGACGATGGTTTCCATCCACAATGTCATGTGATCCCACATTCTCCAGATGAACTCTCTGCTCTTTGAGGAACTGCAGCGCTTTATCCACGTTCTCCAGGCAGTGAATCCTCATCCTGCCTCTCGTTGGCCGCGGCTTGGGTTTTAAAAATAATGAAACAGCTAACAGCTTTTAAGCTAAGTGAATTGAACAACAAATTTTCATTCATTCATTCACTGTCTTATCCACTTAATCATGGTCAGCTTTGCGGGAAAGCCGGTGGGGCAGGGAGCAAGGCAGGAGCAACCCTAGACAGGGTGCCAATCCATCATAGGGCACACTCACTCACACAATCATACAAACACTCACACACTAAGGGCACATTAGAAACACCAATTAACCTAACACGTCTTTGGACTGTGGAGGAAATTGGAGTAAATTACATGAGATTTTTCAACACTTTATTTTAAAATAAGCTTTGTGATGATTGTTTTTCCAACTGTAGGTTAATGTGAGTGTTTTAAACATTAACTCACTTATCATTACTCATCATTGGCTCCACTATGATACAGTATAGACGCTCTACCAAACACCCATTAAACTCATCAGTTCTTGATACATTTATCTTATGATGGATTTGTAGAACATATCCCCATCATAAATCAGGAGCTCCTGTACAATACAGCTCCATTAATGCTGATAATGCCTTATACAGGGGGATTTTCTGTGGATCTGGAACCCATTCATTCAGTTTACATTATTCCTTATGGGAAACATTTGCTCGGTACACGTCATTTTTGATTCTTGTCAAGCCTTCTGGAAGGAATTAACAAGGAGAACCGAGGTACCGCTGTATTTAGTTGAATTAACAAACTAATTACACGTACCAGCAGTTCTCCTGACAGCACCTCCAGTAGCCGAGTTAGCATGTAGCCATCTCTAAGGTCATTGTATAGATCAGAAATTCGGCAGGAGACACGAGCCAGGTGAGAGTTCACCCACTTAGTAAAGGTTTTCTTCTGCACCGCATCCCGTTCATCTGCAGATATATCAAACATCAGGTATATTTATTTATTTTATAAGATTAAGCACTGGTAAACACTAGCTGTAGTGGCTAATGTGGTATTATAGATGTGGCATTAGACTATAGAACAGAGTTAGTTGTATTGAAGAGCTTGAAGCGTATTAACATAGAAAAGCTACTTACATATTAAAAATCAGTACAGATATAAGCAAGCAAAGGTGATGTATTTGTTCAATTGAAGTTATTGAGTTAGGTGTTAATACCAACATACAGTAAGTCTACATTTCCGTCTCTTACTCTGAGGAACGTGCTTCTATATAGTTATAACAGTTACAGTTATTCCTTCGTTATCGTTTACTTTGTTTAGTCGTTTTTGCTAGCTGTATAAACTATGTATCAATGTCAACATAAGTTCTTGTGAGCATCTTAATTAGTATAATTCCATGTTTTTGTATGTCCACTTTGGCTCCTCCCACCTGCTAGTGCTTTAATGCGTGAACATTCAAACAGCTTGGCGCTGGTGCTTTCACATTCCCAGAATCCCGTGCTGGTCGGGCGGTTGTTGTTGTTTAACTGTCTCTGGGCTTCGGCGTTGTCCAGATCCGTAGCAGCATTAGCCATCGCTCTGGTTCAGCAAAACCCACTGTACAAGCAGTACAACGCAAAATAACAACACACATCAAATACCACAAGTCATACAACAATCAATAAATGTAAATACTGTATGCAGTCACATCCACTTCTGTATCCCGCTTCTGTTATTTATTATTATTATTATTATTATTATTGTTAATGAATTATATCCTATTCAACATAATTTCCTTATATTAATTCAAACATGTCACCTGTAATGTGTGTGTGTGTCTTGGTAATAATTATTGGGAGGGATGTGAGCACACGCATGTTCCCTTCCCCCAATTTTGGAACACCCCAATTTTCCCATCCCCCATCTCTTTCAAAAAAACGTGCACACACACAATATAAGCCATTCAGAATGATAAAAGAAACTGTATGGCCTTATAGACCCTTATATAGATAATAAATATATAAGTAAATAGACATTAATTATGTTGCATTATGTTAATGTTTACAATATATTACATAAGAACTGTACTCAGTTAAATGCAGACTATTTGACATTATATAAAATACACACTAGGTTTATCAGATTAACTAAGCAGTCACTAACAGCATAAGTTTAACAGCAGTCTGTAACGGTAAACCATACAGGGATTTATAAACAACATCACAATGTTTTAAATAAACAATATATAACAGTTTATAAAAAAATATTAAATCTATAATAATTTATAAAATAATTAATAATGTTATTATTATAATTTTTATTATTATTATTATTAATAATAATAATAATAACAACAACAATAATAATAACAATAACAACAACAATAATAATAATAACAATAACAATAACAATAATAATAATAATAATAATAAAACAATTCATATTACTGCTAGTACTATTATTACGGATACTATTCTTCTTCTTTTTATTGTTTAATTATGTAAAATTAGATATGGGGGCATGTGTATGTGCATGTGCCCTGTGATACACTGGCATCACCGAGATGATAAATTTGGTTAAGTGGGTATTTAAGTGATTGAATTATTATTATTATTATTATTATTATTATTCATTCATTCATTATCTCATCCGCTTAACCCTAATCGGGGTCACAGGAAAGCCAGTGCCTAGTCGGCAGCACAGGGCTCAAGGCGCAAGCAACCCTAGACAGGACGCTAATCCATCATAGGGCAGACTCACTCACACACTCATACCCTAGGAGCACTTTAGAGACACCAGTTAACCTAACACGGGTGTCTTTGGACTGTGGGAGTCAACCTGGGAATTGAACCCAGGACCTTCTCACTGTGAGGCGACGGTGCTAACCACCTTGTCACCTATTATTATTTATTATTATTATTATTATTATTATTATTATTATATAAATAATAAATATATTAATAATAATAATAATAATAATTATTATTATTATTATTATAAATAAATATTATTATTATTATTATTGTTATTATTTATTTATTTATATATTTATTATTTATATAGTAGTAATAATAATAATAATAATAATAATAATAATAATAATAATAACAATTATAAAACATTTAAAAAATAATAAAAATAATCAAACACATGTTGTGGTGCAGTGATAAGTCCAGCAGTCCTTTCACACATACTGAATAAATGATGATGGCACACATAACAGACCTATATATGCACTTCTGGGCCAAAAATATGGGCAACCCTTAAAATGATAACATATTCAATATATTAAGCCAGTCATTGGTCAGGAAATGAGCACTCGTGAGAGCTGTGCCACAATTTGCTCATCACTGCTCGTTGCTGCACATACTTTTAGGGAAAACCTTTAATGTATTTATGTATAAATATAACCCCTAAAATTATTATAAAACTGTAATGAACTCTAGCTGTTGTGTTTTATAACTTTGAATGAGTGACTTACAAATAACTACACGTATTCTTAAGGAATTCAAAAACAACTACACAAAACCAGCAGCCCTGATGTGGTGTTAGCGTGTTTTCCCAGTGAAGATGTTGTTTGCGATAAACAGGAGCACAGCTGTGAGGGTGACGCTGAGCTTCAGGCCTTCACACTTACAGAACTAACACACTAATACACACACACACACACACACACACACACACACACACACACACACACACACACAAGCTAAGAGCCATCAGAAGGTTCAAACTCAATATCTAAATAGATGATGACAAAATCAATCTCACTTCAGCTTCCGTACTCCCACATAGTAAACAAACAGAAACCACACGCTCAGCTTCATACACACGACCTTTACAGATAATGATTTACACACTGCTGCTGCTAAGTAGTTAGTAGTTAGTAGTTAGTAGTAGTGATGGCCCTGTGCTGGACTGGCTTATATCTGAGCCCTGTGCCCCCCCCCCCCAGCTACCCCCCTCAACCCTGACCAGAATCAGCATGGTTAAAATGTGGAAACGTATTAATAGCAGCAGTATTTTAAACCTCGCCTCTCTGAAAGAAGCACACCGAGCAGCACTAGCCTGACAGTAAGAAGTTTTACTGCAGACACACCCAGCACTGACAGCAGTGTGTTAGCATGTAGCAATGACACGGCACAATAACACTGCATTCTCCAGTCCATACCACTGCTGAATAAGTCATGGCACACAAGCAGTGTTTGATTCATGTATTAACATTAGATCTGATCAGGAATCAGACTCTGTAGCTCGTAAGGGTTTATACAGGCAGCGTGATTACAGAATGCAGCATGATACAGATCTTACTCAGCTCAACTCCCTCATCCTTCCTAAGCTTTAAAATGACTATATACAGTCACAACAATAGTGGTAATGGTAAAAATATTAACAATAATAGAAATAATAATGTTATTAACAATAAATACTAATGACATCCAATAATACAAGTACGCTAATAATAATAATAATAATAATAATAATAACAACAATAATAATAATTTTAATTCATAATTTAATTTAATTAATTAATATTATTTATATTTATTTATATTAAAAAATATTATTATTATTATAAAAACAACAACAACAACAATAATAATAATAATAAATACTACTACTACAATTAATAATAATAATAAAATAATAATAATAACAGCAATAACAATAATAGAAATAATAATATTTATAATAATAAATGCTAGTAATATCAAATAATACAAATACACTAATAATAATAATAATAATAATAATAATAATAATGATAGAAATAATAATATTAACAACAATAAATACAACTACTCATAATAATATAACAGCAGTAACAATAATAATAGAAATAATAATATTTGTAACAATAAATTCTGATAGTATCAAATCATACAAATACACTAATAATAATAATAATAATAATAATAATAATAATAATAATAATAATAATAAATGGCAATAATAATGATAATAACAATAATAATATAAATAATAATATTAACAATAATAAATACTACTACTACAAACAATAATATAATAGCAATAACAATAATAAGATAAATAATAATATTTGTAACAATAAATACTAATAATATCAAATAATACATATACACTAATAATAATAATAATAATAATAATAATAATAATAATAACAATAATAACAACAACGATAATAATAATAGAAATAATAATATTAATAACAATATATACTACTATAATTACTACTACTCCTGATAATAATAATAATAATAATAATAATAATAATAATAATAATAATAATTACTAGTATCTCGCAGAATAATACTAATTTATTAGTAATGGCATATTACATATTAGTAATGGCAAATAATAGCAATACTATTATTTTGTATTATTATTATTGTTATTATTAGTAGTAGGCATAATTTGTATTTAGTCAGAGTCCGAGTTCAAGAGGAAGAGGTTCAACATGAAGCTTGAATCTAAAAAACGTATCAGCACCGGCAGGCACTTTCTCAAACAGGGATGATGTGGAAGGCTTTCCTTCAAAGAACCTTTACACAACATCATGGACTCCATGAAGTAGCAGGAGATTTTAAAGAAGCTGCAACTGTCACAAAAGGCATGCTTGGTCTACGTCACATGACCACAGACCCAGCACCCCTAATGAGATCACTTGGCATATACATTTACAAATGTATGGACTTTATAAAGATACCAGGAACCCGCAGATCTGAAACGTAATCAACAGACAGACCCACCTCAAATCTGCTGAGCCAGCCTGGTTCGTATCCCTCTTCTGGTGAGGTGAGGTCGGTCTGTCAGTTACACCTTTGCATCAGTTCCTGAAACCAAGAGTACAGAAGCTGTGAGGGTTCCTGGTGCCTTTGGCAATACCCATAAAGGTCCAGTTGTGACTATTCATCCTAGCTAAAAACACTGAGTACCGAACAAATTTGTTCCCATAAAGAATAATGTAAATTAAATGAATCGGTTCCAGACCACCAGAAAATCCCCCCTGTATAAGGCATTATATGCATTAATGGAGTTTTATTGTACAGGTGCCTCCTGATTTATGTTGGGGATATGTTCAACAAATCCATCATAAGTTAAATGCATCATGAACTGATGAGATTACGAGTGTTTGGTGTATCATAGTGGAGACGAGGCTGAAGTTGGCTTCTTATTCGCATTTTCCGGTCCACCTTAAATGACTGCACTTACATTATGGTGCCTGCAGATGGAGATTCAACCTCATGATCAATAATGATCAGTAACTTAATGTCTAAAACGCTTACATTACATTTTACCTTATCCAGAGTGACTTACAATTGATACAGTTACAATTCAAGCAATTGTGGGTTAAGGGTCTTGCTCAAGGACCCAACAGTGGCAGCTTGGCAGAGGTGGGATTTGAAATCTGGGCCTTCTGGTCTGTAGTCTCGTATCTTAACCACTAGGCCACCACAGTCACTTACATTAACCTGTGTTCTGGAGCATTCAGTTCCTGTTTTCCTTTCAGTTGGCTGTCATTCTTAACAGTTTTAGGTCCCATGGAGACTTATTTGCACTATGAATACAGTACTGTAGATGTAAACATAAAAAAGCACAGTAAATATAGTGCAGATATTTCTGAGTGAGGGCTATTGTGAATATGAATCACTGCGTACTGAGTCATGATTCGTTAATCCAGTGAAACGAGTCACATGACTCGACTTATCATACAAGTCTAAGCAAGTGCGCCGAGTACCAAACAACGACGAGAACTGAGGCAAAATGCGTCAAGAATCAAATTAGACGGTTCTGAGGAGGTCAAGAACCGAGGTACCACTGTACCGCCATACCATAGCACAGCTGTAACGCTTCGAAAAGTTGCAAATTATATAATATTATTCACCCCTATAAGCGATATGGAGCACTGCAGAATGGCATTCTGGGTTCAGCTCGGTAGCTCGCTAGGTAGCATAACATACAACATAGCACAGCATAGTATAGCCTAGCCTAGCAGTCTGTTAACAACTAAGAGAGGCTACATCACTATGGTAGATTAAAGAACAGAAAACTGAGATAAAGAGGATAAAGAAAGTGAGGACGGAGATGCAAAAGAGGAAAGTGTGCCTAAGAAAGGAGCTGTGACTGCAGACTAAGTTTTTAATTTAAAAAAATCGGACGCAGAGCAAAAGGCTATAAATTGCAAAGTTTGTTGAGCCGCTGTTGTTAACAGAGTAATTTACTCCATCACCTCAGCAGAAAGCAGAGAGGGTATGAGATTACAGTCGATGGATTCAGTGCCATTAACCAGTAGCTACAGTGAAACAGTGAAGCCAAAGGCTCAGACATCACCGAAGGTTGATTTAGTACGTTTGTGGCTTATTCTACTGTCAGGAGTACACAGAATATAAAGAACATAATGTACATAATGAAGGCTTTGATTACTATAGGGTTTACTTCACCCCACAAAATAACACAATATATTTAGGAATCAGTAGGCATAAAGCCTCTGTAGAATGTAAGCAATTTTTATTGTGCAAACTTGCAACATATTAAAAACAGAAAGAGATGTGGCTTTTTTGGCTGAAGTATTTTCACCCCGGGAAGACGTACTGTACCTCGAACCCAGTTTTAATCATTGCTCTGAACCCGTCTCTCATGACTGGATTGTTACTGCCCTTGCCTGTCATACACAGCGCCTTGAGAAAATGCCTCTTCAAGTGATGTCTGAGCCTTTGGCTTCACTGTTTCACTGGAGCTACTGATTAATGGCATCGAATCTGATGAACGTAGTCTCATACACACTTGTTTTTCCAACACATTTTCTGCTGAGGTGATGGAGTAAGTTGCCTTTTAGTCTGCATTGGATTTATTAAAACCAAAACACTTCCAAACTGCAGAGACAGCTCTTTTCTTGGGCACTAATTCTTCTTTTTTCATTTCCGGTCTTACTTTCTTTATCCTCCATCTCAGTTTTCCGTTCTTTAATCTGACGGAGCCTCTCCCAGCTGTTAACAGGCTGTATACCAGCTTAGGCTGTACTAACAGGAATACCTAAGCTAAACATGCAGACTCCACCCATGCAAGCTTCACACAGAAAGGGGACGGGCTGGGCTCGAACCCAGGTCTCTGGAGCTGTGAGTCGACAACTACTGCAGTACAGTGTCATCCGGCTGCAAACATGTACTGTATGAATTTAAGTGGACGTGGATATGCATCTGTGTTCCATCTCACTCTGGCAGGTCCACAGATTGGGAGGGATCTGGGTCTGTGATCACCTGACGTTAACCAGGGGTGATCCCCCTGCCCATATGACAACAGTTGGGTGAAGGTTTGGATCTTGGAGCCTGGACGATAACAAAACGAAAACAAACGTCCACTTTCTCACAGTGAGACAGAATCTATAGCTTTAACATGAACCCGACATAAACAGGTGAAGAAGGCTGCACCATCTTTAGGGGAGGTGCCAATACTTTTGGCACTGACTGTGTTTACATGCTCGTCTTGGGTGAATTTATCATACGGCAGCTTAAGGTGTTCATATGTATCCTCGACCTTCTTTATTTTGCAAGAAAAGCAGATATTTATAGCAGATCTCTCTCTGGATGCTTTTCGGTCTACAACATTTCACCATCTGCTCCCTATTTAGGCTGCCTAGACCCTCGTGGACCCTACACCCTTTAGATTCGTTATTCTGAGAGCAGAATTAGCATGTAGCCCACAAAAAGATAAATGTGACATCAGAGGATGCAGCCTGACACGGAGGTTTTTACACTTCAGGCCTTCAGGAACAGGAAGGCAACAATTCATTCACATATTTCGCACTAAACATAGCACGGTCCTGTTTATTAAAGGTTATATTTGGGTTCTTTTGCGTCACGTGCCTTTTATTACGCCCTTTAATGCCCATTTAGGCCCCTAAGGTCTCGTGCGCCCTGCAGCAAGTGGAGTGAGATATATTTATTTATCCTAAGACCGCGGATCTGCATCCGGTCTGGATATCCGAGCAGCCTGAAGCACTGCAGCATCCTCAATGCAACGCCGGTATACACACCTACACACACACACACACACACACACACACACACACACAGTGATTTTGCACAAGGTTCGTACCTGCAGCTGTGAGGGTGTGTGTAGGACCGACAGGTCGGATGTGGATCACGGACGCGCTTTGCTCCGCATCGGTGCAGCACACAGAACGAAGAAAGCCGGAGGATGCGCGAGGAGAACCGAGAGTGCGCGAGCACTAACGCGCAATGTATGTGCGTGTGCGTGTGTGTGTGTGTGTGTGTGCGCGCGCGCGCGCGGTCAGACTGCGAGGTCCGGTTCCGAGAGCCGCTGTTCTCGGATATCCCGTCACCCCGCTCCGCACTCACCCACCGAACAGCAGCTCCAGACCCCTCACACCTCGAACCCCCCTCTCTCTCTCCGTGTGCCCGCGCGCGCCTGCTCGTGCATGTACACCAATCACAGCCTCCCATCACCACGGGCTTTAATGAACGTTTAAACCCACCCAATACTTAGCTATTTATATATAGCAAATATAAATCCTTATTAAGCTACTAAATACCTTCCATTATTTATTTATTTTATTTAAGTAATTAGTTATTTATTTACTTATTTATTTAAATGTTTATTTATTTATTTATTATTCTTTTTATTTATTTATTTATTTATTTATTTATTATATACTTTAAATTTATACTGTATTGTAGCCACACTTTTTTCTTTTGTTTCAGAACGGTTATCAGATTTAACTGAAACCTCCCTCTTTACATTCTTGCCATTTATTTTTGTTTTTTGACTGTTTTATTTAAGGTTATTTATTTTTTATTTTCTAGAATTATTTATTCATCAACTATATTTGTATGTTAAAAATACTTAAAGTTAAGAATTTACTTATTTTTTTAAAATATATTTTTCCTTGCTTGTAAATACTTAATTATTATATTTATTAACATTTTATAAATGTTGTTTATTTACTGCTTTATTTATTTACTAGCACAATAAAATATATACTTTGGCCACATCAACTTTATATGATGCTGGGATTTTTTTCTTTATGATTATTTTCGTTTTGATTTAGCATATTATTATTATTATTATTATTATTATTATTATTATTATTATTATTAAACATTACAGACTTATTTATCTTTTGCTTTCTGGTGGTTTTTTTTATTTTGTTTTACTTATGTGGGAAATATTTAATTTTAGAATAGCTAGACCTATCTGAGACGCTTTCCCACTTTTATGTCACTGGGGCTGTAGTTTATTTATAGCCTATTCCTTTTTTTCTCTTGCATTATTTATTTATTTAATATGCTATTAAAAGTTTATAACATATTTTCAAAAAATATATTATGATGAATGTTTTATAATCATAATTATTTAGGCCTACCTGTGAAGTTTCTTCCTGTTCATGTTATCAGAGATAAATAAATCTGAGAATTGCCATGTTAATAAAATTAGTACAGCTAATTTGTGATTGTATAAAACTAATATACCTGATCTGTTTGATAAGAAACCAGATAGAAAAATAGGTCTCTGGATGACAAATGTATTTCATACAAAAATGTAACTAAGAAATTCATGACTGCTTTATTAAAGTTTAAGTCAAAATGTGAATCAAGGATTTTCCTTTAGCTATTAGCCGTTACGGATTTTAGGCTAGTTGTTTTCATTTTCACCCACTTCGTCCTTCGTTTAAGTTACATTTCCCTTAATTTAACCTTTTTTTTATAGTTGGTATCAATTTATGGATTATATTGTGCATCTCTAATGTTTCTAGATTGTTTCGAACAAGGTTATGATGTTTATGTTTTCTCTGACGCCCTACAGAGCTTACACACGTAACTACACTTCCCATAAACACCCGCGCTCATCTTCAACATCGTTAGCGTTGAACAAAGCAAAACAAGAACAGAATATTACAGTAAGGGCATCCTAATCCCTTCTATACCCCAGGAATTGGTGAGGAATTTGTATTCGTGGCGAATAGAACAGTGTAGCACAGCGAGCTAAATGCCTGCTCGTCAGAGATGCCCGGATGAGATCGTGGTATGTGATTGATCAAACGTATATGTAGTTCTCAGAATTGACTACAAAACAGAATAAAAGCTTGGGTGTGCATACGCTCGTCTTAAAAAATAAATAAATAAAATCATACCCAAATGTTTTAATTCTAAAAGCTAAAATGATCCAAGAGTCCACGTGATGGCCATAAATTCCATTATGTTGAACAGCCACAACAAACAAAACAAAACAAATGCTAACGAAGATAATTTTACAATAAAAGCAGTAACTCCAGCCTTCTGTAACACAGCCTCTCAAGTGTTGTCAATAATTAATTATGTAGTATAGATTCTTGTTATTTTGTAATGCTTGAGAAAATACTAAAATGATTTATTAGAGGCCAGTCCATCACAGATTTCTGTAACTGCATCACCTGAGCTTCACTTTGTAAGCTCAGTGCAGGCCTTAGAAACTGCTGTTTCCAGCTTGGGTTCTTACCACAGGACATCTTTACACCTCTCATTATGACAAAATTATTGTGATAGCAAACACTTTATCTAATTTATCTACAAATAACATGCATTCGGACATTATAACAAGAATTATATCAGTTGCTAAAAAAATGTCCATAAATTCTGTCAGTTTAAAAATTACAACTATAGTAATACAAAATCAACTTTACAACAAACTACAATTAAACAGACTTTAAAATGGAAAAGGAGTGATTAAATAAATACAACAGTAATAGTAATACTTTAGAAGATGCTTTTTGTCCTTTACAGAATTTTAAATATTAATAATAAATTAGTGTAGGAAAACCTGTTTAGTAGATTAGATATTTTAATGCTTGAGAACATATTTAAGCATTCCAGTCATGCACTGGCCATCTGCTAATCCACCATCATGGTGACCTGGGTTCAAGTCATGATGGTGCAGGATCGACAGTGTGCCAGTCCGTTTCATAAGCACACTACCCCGTCATCATTTTGCATACCCGGCCCAGGCTTCGAACCCAAGACTTCAAGAACTACTGTTTCCAGCACCTGGCTTTACCACTGAGCCACAGGAGCGGGTAAAATCATAAAAAACAATAAATTATAAACTGTCATGAGGTACAACTGGAAATAAATGTATTGGTATGCTTTTTAAATAAGACATTATGAATAAGGTACTGAATTATAAAGAAGAACCCACTTTATTTGGTGCAGCGACAAAAATCATCATTCTACAAAATTTGAAAGAAAAAAAAATCTAAATAATGATGTAAGGTATGCCTAATTGATTTTAGATGGATGAGCTTTAGATTAACATTATCTTAAATATTAATTTAAATTGGTGATAACATATGGAATGTTTAAATGATGTTAATCAAAATATTAAATATATTAAACGATTAAATAATGTTTGTATCCCGCATGCTAGTAGTTTGTAGGGTGTGAAATGCCATAGATATCACAGTTATATGATATTGATTCATTAGTGTGATTATCTATAAATCTTGTAGTAAAAATAATTGAAAATACTTTTTCGTCTTTCCTGTACTAAGACTGCGGATGGTGACTTTTATTTTGAAATTAGTGACGCTGCATGTAGAGAGTAAACACGAGCTCTGCTGGCGGGAAAGTTCATGCAGAAATAAGAAAATGACAGTGCTTTTGTTCGCCGTTTTATTCTGATTTTTTAAATGAATTTGTTCAGAATTATTCAGAGAGACGGGTCGCTTTCCTGTACTGTATAGATATATTCTGCCATGGTTCAAATAGTTATTTCAAGGTAAGTGTGGGACAAGTTTATTTAACCCTCATTAGAGGTTCATACAGTAGATAATAATGTCAGTGCTGGTGATGATATGTTTAACTTCTCTGTAGTAAAAGTGGAGAAGCTCCTGCTGAATGGATGCTGTTAGAGTTACAGGGTGAAATGATTTCCAGACACAACACTGGACTGGCTGCAAATCTTATGGGGGATCTGCATTACACCAAAGAGGTAACTACACCTGAGATATAGGTAAATAAACCTGAGACCAATGTGAAAGAGATAAATAAACATGAGATAGAGGTAAGGAAATCTGAAATACCCAGTACAAGAAGTAAATAAACCTGAGATACTCTGAGAAAGTGATAATTACACCTGAGATAGAGGTAAATAAACACGAGCTACTCTGTGAAAGAGATAAATAAACATTAGTTTGAGTCAAATAAACCTGAAAATACCACAAGAAAGAGGTAAATAAACCTGAAATGGGGATAAATAAATCACAGAAAACTTCAAATAGAGATAAATTACCCCTTCAATGGAGGTAAATAAACCTGAAATACCAAGAGAAAGATGTAATTAAACCTGAGGTAGAGGTAACTAAACCCGAGATACCCTCAGAAAGAGGCAAATAAACCTGAGGTATCCTGAGATAGAGGTACATAAAATTGAAATACCATGAGAAACAGGTAAATAAACCTGAGAAAACCTGAGATAGCAGTAAATAAACCAGAGAAAGATTGAAACTGAGGTAGATATCCCTGAGGTAAATACATCTGAGGTAACTTGAGATAGAGGTGAATAACAATGAAAGAGAGGTAAAGGAACCTGAGATACCATGAGATACAGATAAATAAACCTGAGATAGAGGTAAATGAACCTGAGGTAAACTGGGTTAGAGCTAAATAAACCTGAGATACCATGAGATAGAGGTAAATGTACCCTAGATGGAGCTAAATAAACCTGAGGTAGCCTGAGATACAGATAAATGAACCTGAGATAGCCTGAGATGGGGATAAATATACCTGAGATAGATGTAAATGACCCTGAAATTGGGGGTAAATAAATTGCAGAAAACTTGAAATAGAGATAAATAATTCTGCAGTGGAGGTAAATAAATCTGATGTAACCTGAGATGGAGGTAGATAAACCTGAGATTCCCTGAGATAAAGGTACATAAACTTGTTAAAAAGATGGAGAAACCTGAGGTAACCTGATACAAAGGTAAATAAACCTGAAGTTCACATACTTTCACCCGCTCACATATATGCAATATTGGATCCTTTTTCTCCTCTCCTTATCTACTTTTAGGACTTGTGTGGAAATCTGATGTTTTAGGTCAGTTCTAAAGGGTCACACAGGTTGAAACGAAACTAAAACAGACTCGACTCGAGTAGCGTGTTAATGTGAACGACTTCCATCAGCCGCGTGCTGTTTCTGTTGTAGGGAGTACCGGTGCTGATCGTGGGTCATCACATCCTCTATGGGAAGCAGGTTAAGCTGGAGAAGCCCTTTGCCGTCCTGATGAAGCACTCGGGCCTCCCGCGTGACGACGAGGTCGCCATGGAAACGAGCCAGGAGAAGCCGACGTCCTACACCGTTTCTGCCATTATCAAAAAAAAGCTGATCTTTAAAACCCGACCTAAACCGATTATCACTAACGTTCCCAAGAAAGTGTGACTGATGCTCAAGCCTTGTTCTGGATGATCTGGATGTGATGTCAATAAACTGTGAAGATTTTCTTTGGTATAACACGTCTTAATATCACGTTTAAGCAATGTGTAAAAAAGTAGATTAATGCTTTGAAATGACTTTCAGATAAGTTACTAGATTGTTAAGAGATATTTAATTCCGTTTGAAATTCAAGTTTGACTTTAGATGGATAGAAGTTTAGCTTTAATGTAAAGTTATACCACAGTTAGTTCCGACCCCGCAATCTGATTGGCTGAGAGATGATTTTCTGAGCAGATCGAGGATATCGTCAGTTCTTAAAGAACACTGAAAAACTGCATGTTTCATTATAAAAAGTGTCATTAGTCCTGTTTAATGGATGATGTGCAGCACATTTTGAATAAAAACAACTTTACTAAATATGGGAGTAATTTTTAAGACTCTGTCACTACTGATGTATTTAGCCTGAGATCACATGTATCGTGATAAATATCGCGTATCGTGAAAATGTCTTTAATTATCGTAATATAATACTTTTGCCATATCAATCCCCCCCCCCCCCAATATCAAGGCAATACATCTTTTTTTTTTTGTCTTATAAGATATTTTGTCTTACAAGGCACTGAAAGTGTAAGATTATTTAGCTTATTTTTTAGAAGAGATACTTTGATCACCCTCACTTAGAAGTTTTACCTTACTTTAAGTAATTTAGGGCTCAAATTAAGTGCAAATAGTCACCGGTGTAGTAAATCTAATACTCAGAAATCAGAATTATTATTAGTATAATTATTGCTTATTTTAATAAAATCTTACTAAGTAAATTTTCTTGCCCCATTGGCAGACATTTTGCTTAATATAGCCTCAATATAAGATTTATTCTAGTTTTTATAAATTATTTTTTTCCAGGGTAGCTTTTTTAAGGTCTGTTCTTTCAAAGCTAAATAAACCAGCTTTAGAACGAAGTGCAGAAATTTTCTTGGCAACACAAAATCAGGCTCCTTTAAGCAGTCTATCAAGTCAAACCAAGCAAGGTGATGGAAGAAAATATCAGGTCACAGTGCACGACAGAAAAACGTTTATTTTCATAAAAACAAGTATAAAGATCTGCAAAAAATGAACACAGCCCATGTTGTAAGAGTGATATACAGCTTAAAAACTACATTTAAACAAGACTAGCAGGTGATTTCTGACTACAGGACTTGTTTTCTTACACAGTCACGCTCTCCTGATTAAAATCTAATGTTTTGGTTTATCGGTGTCTTTCAGGCGTTGTCTATTTGCCAGGTTTTAGTTCGGGTGGAGTCAGGTGGTTAACTGACTCTTAATATTCCCCACCCTGTGCTCGGATGGCACGGCGGCCATTTGCTGTCCCATAACTGGTGACCCAGGTTGTGGTGCTTTTTGGATGGCTGGGTATCTGAGGGAATGTTGGCTGGATCGGACTCGCCTGTAAATTCCGAAGTAAAGGGATGCCAGTGCATTGTAGGGCCAGCAGTGGGCGCTGTTGTAGCACTGACATACGGTCCTACACTGAAAGGTCTCCCGTCCCTCAGACACAGCCAATCGTTCCTGTTGAGATGCCAGGATTTAAGCCCTGGTCACCAAATTGCCCATATTATTATTATTATTATTATTATTATTATTATTATTATTATTATTATTATTATTATTATTATCATCATTATTATTAGATGTCAAACAGTAGTATTAATCGAACACAACAACAGTAATTAAAAACATGTAGTAAGGCAACAATGCTAGCTCAGGATACACTCCTTGACTGATTTTCGCACCCACTTAATCAAAATCAGGGTCACCTGCAGCACAGGGCACAGTGCAGGAGCCAACCCTAGACATGGCATCAATACAGTGCAGGGCATATGCGTGCCCACACAAACACACACTCACACTGGGACACTTTAGAGATGAGAGGGTAAAACAGGTTGCTTTGCTATTGCTTAGATTTTATGGATGAAAAGAACCTAAAACGAGCTCTGCAGAAAACTGAAACTCAAGTGAACCTTTAACATGTTAGTCATGTTCATGTGAAAACCTACAAATATCACGCTATTAAAGCACTTCAAACTTAAAGTTTGTTCCGTGCAGCGTTTGTGTTAACTTCGTGTTTATTTAGAAAATTAACAAAGCCTAATTTGACCAGGGGTGCCCAAACTATGGCACTGGACTGTGCTTGTTACAGTGAGGCTCAATGGGTCCGCTCGCTTTAACGTCAGAGCTCTTAAGAATTATAATAGGAAATAAAAATCTGAAAACAACGAGTACTAGTGAACCCTTGTGACACCTGCTGACAGAAAAGAGAATCGCAGACTTGAAGTCTGTTTTCGTACTGAGTTTTAATTGATATTACTGGTTAAAATAAGTATCTAAACTAAAATCTAAACATAGTAATGTCCGTGTTAACGTCCATTTAGGTCAAAGTCCTTTTTCACAGAATGTAATGCAGACATTAAAAGGGCGAACCTGTAGTTACATAAAACAGACTTTAGGCCTTTGTGTACATTTTTCAGTATCAAATATGCTCATAAAACCAGAAAATCAACGCTTGAATGAAATCATTTATATACTGTAGAAATAATACAAGGGAGACTACACGTGGTACAGGGATTCTGTGATTCCGTGACAATCATACACGATTTTTTAACATTCATTAAAGGCAAGAGTAACAAACATGTTCATCTGTATGCATTTTATACAAAACTGGATCACCTTGGTATCAGCACATACTAAAAATAAATCAGTACTAGCATGGGCACTGCAAGAACACAAGGGGAATCGGATGGAAACCAAGACTGAGACTAGGACGGAGATTGGGATTGGGAAAATAAAAGAGACAGGACGTCCCTAGACTCACTCAGACTGGGACAAACTCCACGCAGATTAAGGTCCGGGCCGGGAATCAAACAGGGGATCTGTGGAGCAACCATGGCACTACCCCGCCACCCTAATTACACAACGACACCAAATAAATACTCCAATTGACAGTAAGCTGAAATGGAATACCTAGAAACTAGAAAGCAATCGACCAGAAAGATCTATAAACGCATTAAATAAATAAAGCTAAAATAAATCTTTGTCATTACTGTTAAAACATGTAAACAAACAATTTCATGTCACCTGTGCAACTTCAAGTTTCAGGATGTACAATCAGCATGGATGGATCTTGGCTAAAAAGTTAATATTGGTGCTGATGGATTCATGTAGTCACAGTTTGTACTCTAGATAGCCAAAAGTTCTCAGAAACCCAAACATTACGTCCAAAAACAAGGGTATTCGTGTGGCTTTTGTCTCCTTTGCTGCTACAGCCGCCTTCATTCTTCTGAGAAGACTTCCAGTTTTTAAATATTAGGTTGGGTGCTAATGTTGGACAATACGTTGTCTTTCCAGTTCACCTCAAAGATGTCTGATGGGGTTACGATCAGCCAATTTCTCCATCAAACCATTTCTATGGAGTTCGTTTTATCAGGCAGAAAGTTGATTAGCAGACTTGTTGGAGGTGGAAACCAATGAAGGCGCAAGGGCCAATAAATTCCACATCGGTGTTATCACAGTGAGTGGGACAAAAATAAGGGATCACTAATTAGAAGTGGCGTCTATATACACTCAGTGACCAAAAAAAAAAAAAAAAAAAAAAAAAAAAAAAACTCGCCAATAAGGAATTTTTGGAATCAAATGAAACTTTATACGTATGACTGTAATGATGATATAAGTAAATGATTACGATATTACAGCGAAAGCATACATTTATTTGAGGAAACTGTACAATTGAAAGAAGGCTCTAGTACCCTGTTAAGCCACCTCTAGTCTGGAAACAAGATGAGATACGGTTGGGCATGGAGGCAAACAGGTTCTGTATGATTTCCTGAAGCACATTTGCCCACAGATGTTGCAGCTGGGCCTGTAGATCCTGCACACTCATAGGTTTCCGAAACCGGCGTCCCAGCTGGTCCCATAAATGCTTGATTGGCGATAATTATGGCAACCGGGCAGGCCAAGGAAGTGTTCAATCTGGCAAAGACATTCCTGGGTGACCCTTGCTGTGTGTGAACGAGCATTATTCTGGTGAAAAATGACTTTGGAAAATTGGCATGAGAGCCAACACCTATGGCTGCAGGATGTCCTGTACATATCGCTGAACTGTTAGTGTCCCTCATCACTTTATGGGTAGGGGTAAGAACTGCCTTATGCGATGGCTCCCGAGATCATCACACCAGCAGCTGGGGCAGTGTGTCGCTTCAAAAGGCAGGACTGAAGCGTTCATCACGATTTTGCCATACTTTAGCCCGGCCGTCTTTGCCGTCGATCCCAAACAGAACCTGGATTCGTCACTAAAGACCATACGGTTCCAATCCATAGCGGTCAAGGTTTCTCAACAACTGCAAGGCAATGGTGGCTGGCTGTCAATGAGAGGACACACAATGGGTGCTGTGACAACAAATTTCCTTCTGCTAAGCAACTGGAAATGGTCCGGGCAGAGACAGGGGTGTGCAGTGAAGGTGCCACCTGTGTCTGGATGGTAGACAACGAAACTGTGGGAGCTGCTCGTGCTTGTTCAAATGATCCTCTCTACTGGTGGTCTGTCTGGGCCGTCCGAAGCCTGTTTGTCATGTGTGTGCCTTCACAGAACCACTGTTGTCAACACCACCTAACAGCTAGGTCTAGAATGGTCTAGATGGTGGCAATTTGTCAGAATGACCATCCTGCTTCTCTCGGTCCAATGATGTGACCCCTCTCAAAGTCTATTAACTGGACAAAATGTTTAGTGTTTCAAAGAGGCATGTCTTGCAGTCAACAATCCAAAAGTACCTCTGAGAGCCTTTTTCTAGGGCAGCAGGGGAAGTACTTTTACGCCCTCTTGTGGCAGGACCCAGTATCTAATCAGACCACACCTGTAATCATTTATACATCTTCTTGAGGCAGAACTGCATGCCGAGTTTTGAGCAATCCCACATTTCTATCTGGATTCATTATTTTTGTGGTCAGTTCAGTGAGTGTACCTTTGGCAATAGTGTGTATAAATGAAAAGGTCACATGTTCCCATTTAGGGAAACATCTCATGTGTGTTTGTAAATGGTAAATGTATCAGGGTGCGATTAAGGTTCTGAAAAATTGTGGGTTCAAATCCCAGTTCTGCCACTCTTGGGACCTGGAACAAGGCCCTTAACCTTCACCTGCTCAGAGGTAGGTTTCCTGATATCGGTGAATCGTGGACATTACCAGGTGTCAACACAATGTACTTGCCAATAATCAGTCAACTGCTGTTCTTTGCCTCAGAGCACATCATTTCAGGGGGCTTAGGATGAAGCAAAAAGAACATAATTGCCTTTCTCTAAGCATTAAGTAGGCTACAACAGTCCATAAATGCTGCAAGTATCCAGAAAACTATATATAGGCACATAGCTGGGCATCCATCTCGACCTCAGTATAGAATAATGGTTTAAATTCAGATAGATGTGACAGATGCAAACCACAAAAGAAAGCAGCACCTTTTTATCTTATATACTGATTGATTTAAAGTCGCCAAAGAAGGTTCTGTCCCTTTTTGAGTCTTGCTCCTCCCAATGTTCTTCCTTATAAGGTTTAGGGAGTGTTTTCTTGCCACTGTTGCCCCAGGTTTGCTCAGTTTTGGGACTGGGCCTAGATCATAGAAAGCTGCAAAGCTGCTTTGAAACAATGCTTCACTATAAAAAGCACTATAGAAATGATCTGACTGACTTAAAGAACATTTATCCCCAATTTGGCTTATCCAATTACACAGCTTCTTGGCATCTCCTATCAGCAGTCTTAGACCTCTGTGCCATCCGAGTGCTTTGTGCTTGCAATGTTGGTGTTCCTTTGTCGCCCTCTGGCGGTTATCGGTTGTATAACAAACTGAGAAGCGTGTTAGTATTAACGATTGTGTTCGCAAGCATGTTATGTGTTAACGATGGTGCGAACGTGCTACATTAATTAAGAAGGGTTTTAGGAAAGACCTGTAAATTAACGACTGATCTTAGCGTAGCAAGACGGTGCTTTCGCGGAATCCATCCGTTATTGCTTCTAGGTTGCTTTGAATGCTGTAAAGATACAGGACTGTGCAAAAGTTTTAGGCCTCCATTAGATTAGATCTACTGTTGTTTTAGCAATGGTATAATGACGTATATAATTACTTCAAAGTCTCTTTATGAGAGTACAACCAGAAAATACAGGAAATGTGTATGCAGTATTAAAAAAACAAAACAAAAAAACAGGACTAAATCCTTTTAAGCATGCGGTGATTAGTTTAGACACAAGCGCCTGTGTTGAGCCATATAAACAAGTCTGCACTAACATGGAAAAACAACACAGACAAATGGAGCAACAGTGCTTTAAAAGTCCAGGCTTTACTGAGCCTATATGCAATGGAGGAGATTTTATCCTGGATTGCTGAGCAGAACTACAGGACATGCCACACAACGTCACTACAGAATGCACTACATTTCCCATAATGCCCCAGCACCTTTCCAAAATCTTGAGTGGCTAATGCTTTGTCAGAGACAGTTTATTTTGTTTTTCTGCATGGATTAATGGACAATAGCAAATATTTTAAATAAAGTCAGCCATGCTGCATATAGCATAGCTGTTAGCTGTATGTTTTGGCCACTTATAGCCTTATAACCTACCAAAAGTACAAATTCGAGCACTAAAGCAAAGGCTTTCATTAAATTAGAAATGGTATCAGAAAAGGTAGAACAGTTTGGTGTGAAAGCAGCTACAGAATGGAATGAATATCAGTGGAGTGACAAATGCAAACTGGAAATGTTTGGGCAATACGTTACGCATCACTAAACATCAAAACCAATGGTGGCCTAAGACTTTTGCACAGTACAGTAAGTGGGATAAACAAATCATGTTCTGATCTATGATTTAAATCTACGAAGCAAAATACTGCTCAAGTCATAGAAATCGCACCTTCTTGGAAGGCCATTAATAAATCGCAAAAGCTCCACTGTTGGAAAAATGCTACTGACGCGACATCTTTCTCCAACATGACGAGGAATATAGCACCATGGAGGTAGAGATCAGTTTTAGTCCCACACAGATAGTCCAGGCTTCGGGACACCCTATGCCTCAGCATAGGGCAGGTGGTACTGCTCCTCCCTCTTGTTACAGCGCCTGGCAACGATAGCCAAGTAAAGCACTAAGAGTATAAGCCAGTAGCATGCATAGAGGATGACTCCAGCAATCAGCAGAACCTTCTCAGTTTCACTGATGGACTCCTGCGTCTCACAGTAAATGGTATAAGCGACTCCACCGAGCAAAATGAGGGCCCAAACGGTCACTGGGACGGCCCCGATGAAGTTCACGACAATCTTTCTCCTTCCAGACGTACCCCAGCCTGCTTTATTGATAGTCAACAGGGCGAAGATCTTAGCTGGCAGAAGGCTGGACATATAGAGCAGGGAGTAGAGGGACATGAAGATCATGACCAGGCTGCCCCTCAGGAAACACGCGTAGGTAGCCTTCACCATTCCCACCAGCTGAACGGTTAGCAGAAACAGCAGGATGTTCCACAGCCGTCCCCGGTAGAAGAGGTGGATCACCGTAGCCAGGAGAAAAAAGGGGAAGAAGCCTGTAACCACAGATTCGTACGTCATCCACAGGCTGTGCTTATGGAACCAGAGGGCATTGTAGAGCCACTCCCGAAAGTAGGACTTGCTCCAGCGGGTCTGCTGGTTGAGCCAGCGCAGGTACTGAGTGGGCGTCTCGGTCTGGCACTGCGAGCGCGCCGTGTACTTCGTCTTGTAGCCGTAACTGAGGACTCGGTTGGTGAGATGCCGATCGTCGCCGAAGCTGCATTTACTGCCCAGGAAGGTTTGGTGGTACCAGGACTCCAAGAACTCCTGGAGGAGGGAGTTCCGGTACATGCCCAGAGGGCCACTGATGCACTGAACGCAGCCAAAGTATGACTGACAGGCACGTTCAACGTTGAAGGCCATCCAGTAGCGCACACTGCTCAGGAAAGAGATCCATGAGTCATATTTGTTCAGGATCTGAAAAATAAAGAGATACAGTGGTGCTTGAAAGTTTGTGAACCCTTTAGAATTTTCTAGATTTCTACATAAATATGTACCCAGTTAAACAAATGAGACAAAAATATTATACTTGGTCATTTATTTATTGAGGAAAATGATCCAATATTACATATTAGTGAGTGGCAAAAGTATGTGACTCTTTGCTTTCAGTATCTGGTGTGACCCTCCTGTGCAGCAATAACTGCAGCTAAACGTTTCCTGTAGCTGTTGATCAGTCCTGCACACCGGCTTGGAGGAATTTTAGCCCATTCCTCCGTACAGAACAGCTTCAGCTCTGGGATGTTGGTGGGTTTCCTCACATTAGCTGCTCACTTCAGGTCCTTCCACAACATTTCCATTGGATTAAGGTCAGGACTTTGACTTGGCCATTCCAAAACATGAACTTTATTCTTCTGTAACCATTGTTTGGTAGAACGGCTTGTGTGCTTAGGGTCGTTGTCTTGCTGCATGACCCACCTTCTCCTGAGATTCAGTTCATGGACAGATGTCCTGATATTTTCCTTTAGAATTCTCTGATATAATTCAGAATTCATTGTTCCATCAATGATGGCAAGCCATTCTGGCCCAGATGCAGCAAAACAGGCCAAACTATGATACTACCACCACCATGTTGTAGAGATGGGAAGAGGTTCTTATGCTAGGATGCAGTGTTTCCCTTTCTCCAGACTTAACTCTCATTTAAACCAAAAAGTTCTATTATGGTCTCGTCTGCCCATGAATCATTTTCAAAATAGCTCTCTGACATGTCCACCTGTCACGTGGAGGGCAGCCGTGTTCTCTTTGGAGAGCAGTGGCTTTCTCCTTACAACCCTGCCATGAAAACCAATGTTGTTCTCCTAATATTGGACTCATGAACATTAACATTACCAAGAGAGGTTTTTAGTTGCTTAGAAGTTACCAGAGATTCCTTGGTGTGATCCTTGTTGGTCGACCACTCCTGGGGAGGGTAACAATGGTCTTGAATTTCCTCCATTTGTACACAATCTGTCTGACTGTGGATTGGTGGAGTTCAAACTCTTTAAAGATGGTTTTATAACTTTTTCCAGCCTGATGAGCATCAACAACTCTTCTTCTAAACTGGTCAGGAATCTCCTTTGTTTGTGCCATGATGCACTTCCACAAACGTGTTGGGAAGAGCAGATTTTCCTAAATCCCTGTTCTTTAAATAGAAGAGAACGTCCACTCGCCCCTGATTGATCATCCCATTGATTAAAACACCTGACTAATTTCACAAGCAAAATAACTGTTAATCCTCGAGGTTCACATACTTTTACCACTCATATATATGAAATATTGAATAATTCTCCTCAATAAATAAACCATGCTTTTTTAAAAAGCTAATTGAATTCTCTTTATCTTTATGCTTTTATGACTTTGTGATAATTTGTCTATTTTCCTATCAAATTTATCGCAAAAAGACAATTTTAAAGGTATTTAAAGGATTTCAGTTGGTCTCACCTGTACATCTCCTCCTACTCCACCCACACCTGGGTCCTCCTCCAAAATCTTCACCATCTCAATTGTGCAGGCTGGATCCAGAACTGTGTCCGAATCACACACCTACAGAAGACACAGTCATATACAGGAACATCTGCTTTATTTGTCGGTTACATCTTAACACCCTTTACCCTCTGTAGCTCTTCAGTCTAAACCAATAATTTTTAAGGATAATAATGGACTGGTTCTCTCTTAGGCACTAACCAAACCTTGCTCTGTGACTTGTACCCTTCGAGATTCAAGCATGGCCTGACTGGATGCACCTCAAGACAAACGGAAGTATCAAGGTTCTTCTCTGTATTGCACTCAGGTGGCGAACCGTAACTATTAGAGCTACACCTTCAGTTTACGGCATAAATGCTAAAAACAGACCAGTAAATAAATAAATACAGTGCATTTATGGGGGCATACATTTAAAAATAGGCAATGTGTGTCTTGGTCCTCCCAAAGTTTCTTCTTTATAACATTTAGGGATTTTCCTTGGCACGGTCATCCTAGGCTTGCTCAGTTTGGCATCGGCCTTAGATATTAGAAGATAATCTAAAATTGTAAATCTGCTTTGAGACAAAGCTCCATTGTAAAAAAAAGCGCTATAGAGATAAATCTGACTTTTGACTTTGACATCTGGAATAGAAGTACATAGTAGGGTTTAAAATCAGCACATGGACCACAAATTTCTCAGCCCACACTCACTCAGCATTAGGAACAGAAACAAGGAAAGCCTCATCAAGCAGCAAATTAGTCATCAATTAACAATTTTAAACCAAATTGACACTAGAACAAACAAACCGACACTGTTTACCTTCTGCTTTAACGCAGTTCTTCTGTCATCAGTTCCAGTCTTCATATCACAACCCAGACCACATCAGAGGACCCCAACTCCCCCTCCACTGCTCCAGGTGACTGAGCATGCCACAACACCAAACCTTACCCGCTGAGGACAATTTTTTCAATGTTCTCTTTTTTATTTTTTATATTTACCTTCTGTTACTAGGTAACTTAGTTTAATTCTTTAACATTCTTTAACTTTTAACATCTATGCCACCCATGGAGGTTTGGTCCATTTTTGAGTCTTGGTCCTCCCAAGGTTTCTTCTTTATAGCATTTAGAGAGTTTTTCCTTGCCACTGTCGCCCTAGGCTTGCTCAGTTTGGCCTTAGATAACAGAAGACAATCTAAAATTGTAAAGCTGCTTTGAGACTGCTCCATTGTCCATCTGACTTTGATTTTGGCTTTGAAATCTGGAATAGAAGTCAAGATTTTATTTTATTGATTAGCAATTTAATTTTACCCAGTAAATAAAATGGATTGTATTTTATTCATTAAATTTTCTTTCAATATGTTCTCTTTTTTAATTTAATATTTACCCTCTGTACATTAGGTAACTGTTTAATTCTTACATATAATGTCTAGGCTGCCCAAGGAGGATGGATCTATTTTTGGTCCTCCCAAGGTTTCTTTCTTATAACGTTTAGGGATTTTCCTTGCCACTGTCGCCCTAGGGTTGCACAACCCTATAGAACTGTGCTCCTAGATATTTGTAACTACCATGCACTACCATGCACCGTTGTAAAAAGAATTACAGAAATGAATTTTGACTTGATTTAATCAGCATGAACATGCATCAAAGCTACTGTGCATTACTCCCATGACTGAAGCCTAAACCTTAAAGAAGGCAGCTTTGATAGATAGTCATGGGGCACTCACCAAAGTGAGCCGAATGCTTACTTAAAACACACATAATCCTTCAAAACCTTGTTGTGAATAGATCAGAAGCATCATAAAGCGCATCTTGAAGGAGTCCTTGAAGTTCTAGATGTTTCTCTCTTGAGATCAGCCTGTCATGTTTCTGTAACATACATCTAGAACTTCAAGAACTCCTCAAGTAACTTGCTCTCTCCCAAAGGTGATCTCAACCATTAATAATCAAAACCTGATAAGCCGATACAGCCGTCGCTTCCTAATAATGTTGATGAATTACAGTGGGGCAGAAAAGTATTTAGTCAGCCACTGATTGTGCAAGTTCTCCCACTTAGAAAGATGAGAGAGGTCTGTAATTTTCATCATAGCTACACTTCAACTATGAGAGACAAAATGAGGGAAAAAATCCAGGAAATCACATTGTAGGATTTTTAAAGAATTTAATTGTAAATTATGGTGGAAAATAAGTATTTGGACAGCCACAAACAAGCAAGATAGGACAGAAGAGCTTCTTAAAGAAGAAGTTACAGGGCTGTGAGAGCCAGAAATCTTGCTTGTTTGTGGGTGATGCAAATTACAGACCTCTCTCATCTTTCTAAGTGGGAGAACTTGCACAATCAGTGACTGACTAAATACTTTTTCGCTCCACTGTACGTTTAAACAGACAACAGACCTGTGAGTCCTTCTTGCAGCTCCTCGATGTCCTACCCAAACGCTAGCTAGGCTTTATTACCAACCCATCCTGGCAAGAAAACGTCTAAGTGGATAATCTGCCGTCTCAAATTTTTAACCCTTTCGCTTCCAGGCAAACCTGACCAACAATAACCGACTATTCCAATACATGGCGTGAGAATATATCAAGAAGTAGCATGAATCTTTTTACTTCTAATGACTAATACAATGTAACTGTTACGTAAGTGGCTGTTATACTGTATTGTTTAGGAAATAATGACGAGAAAAAGTCTGAACATGTGAATGAACAGTGGTCGTTGACTGCTAGACATGCCTCTATGACACACTCGAAGACATTTTGCCGAGTTGAGAGACTTTGAGAAGCAGGATGGTCATTTCAACAAATTGGACTGGAACCGTATCATCTTTAATGACAAATCCAGGTTTTGTTTGGGTTCCAACGAAGGTCTGGTTCAAGTATGGAGGCCTCGTGGTGAGCGCTTCAATCCTGCCTTTGCTGTGGAGCGACACACTGCAACAACTGCCGGTGTGATGGATGAAGATCTACAGGCCCAGCTGCAACATCCGTGGGCAAATGTGCCACAGGATACCATATGGAACCTGTTTACCTCCATGTCCAACCGTATATCATCTTGTATCCAGACTAGAGGTGGCATAACAGGGTAACTAGAGCCTCCTTTCCTCAATAAACGTATCCTTTCGGTCTAATATTGTAATCACTTACATATGGCATCATTACATTCATACATATACTGTTTCGTGGAGAGTTATATTTTTTGTTAATGAGTGTATTTAATACGACACTATATTTGGGAGCACTTTTGGCGCCCCCCTCTAAAACTACTGAATTTAAACTGAAATGATTTACGCCAGAGCCCTCAGCTTCACTGGCCGGAAAAGATGGGGTTAAAAGAGAAAACCAAAAACACAAAACAACTACCAGGGTTTTATGTAGATGGGGTTCTTGGGTTGTAATGTATGCTAATATAAGGAAGGCCTAGTCAGGAAACAACAAACACTTCTAAGTCCCTCTGAATAAAGCTGACACTGTACGTAGACTGATGCAAACAATTTTAAAGTTGCACGCCGGTTCTAAAGCAGAACAGTCATGATAGAGATTAACATTTTACCAGATGACTCCAGGAGTCAAAGGTTTTAAACCGACCACATTTAGAACACCCCGGGCTAATTATAACCTAACATTTTTGGTGACAGATGTCTGAAAGCTCTTCAGTGCATGATAGCCATGTGCAGTTGCAATGAGAGGTTGCTGACAGCGCACAGGTGTTCTCAGGGTGCAGGTGACAAGGCACCGGGATGAGCTTTGACCTTGACATAACCGTGCTCATGAGTACAAGACAAGTGGTCAGGATCGCACCTTTCCCCAGAGAACACAGGGCTCATGAATAATTGTGGGCTGTTGTTGCAGCATCGGAGAATGATCCCCTGACTGGCTTCTCCTCCCTTAGACAAAGCCAATCATGTCTGCATGTCATACCTGACCTGGCCAGAAAGCAGATATTCAAACTGGGAGTCTGTGGTGGCTGCAGGAGTGCCAGAAGGGTGGGGATTTAGGATGATACTAAGGGTCTGTGACTGTCAGCGGCCCTAAAATGTATTAGAACATTTCCATTTTTCAGGATCCCATTGTAATATTCCTGGGTGCCAGGCTAGTATGTTGGGCCACTGCACCCCCCTAAGTGCCCTGATTCATAGTCTAAATCACTACCTAGCTGAGACTCACCTGTACGTAATCCACCGAGTTCCCCAGCGCTTTGAAAGCCGTGTACATCACTTCCCTTTTCCCGCCCCACTCCTGCATGACGCAGGAGTACTGGCAGCTGCGCACCATCCTGGCCACCCGAGCGGCCTCTTCCGTATGCACCGATCCTGTACCCGACCCCCCCGCCCCATTGCTGTGGTAGTTCCCCTTCCACACCATGCATCCAGCCTGATCTGCTCCACCCATAACCTCCCGGAAGATGTCCATCATGTAGGAGTCCTCAGGCCGGTTCCCATCCACCACTAGCACCACCTTCAGGCCGGGGAAGGATATGCGTCGGATGCTACGTAGGCACTTGCTCAGATAGTCCGGATCTTCCTGGTAGGCTGCCACGCAGAGGGCGACCGTGCAGCGCAAGTGCCGTGGCCGCGACGGCGCCCGCATGTGTCTGTGCTCCAGGAAAGCGAAGAGGCTCTGCAAGAGCAGGTGCAACGACAAGATGGCGCCATAGAGGCCAAAGGAGAGGTGGTGCTGTTCAGTGTGGATGAACTGGTAGCCAGTCAAGTAGGCCAGCAGGATGGCGAAGAGCACCACGGCTGCAAACAGGGTGGTGATGAAGATCCGCACCGCCGTGCCACAGCGAGAGGGCATCTAGAGGGGAACAGAGAGGATTTGGTGAAAAGTTTTGTCAGGATTATATTCTGCTTATTCTTTACTTAAGTTTTAGTTCTCACTGCACTTTGTAGTTCTACAATAACAGACTGCAGTCCATCTGTATCTCATATGGCAGTGCTGCTGGAGTTTTAAAACACTGTTCACTCACTGTCCATTTTTATTAGAGACATTCACCTTGTTGCTCCACCTTGTTGATGTAAAGTCGGAGACAGTAGCTCATTTTGTTGATGTACAGTTTGTGTTAGTTATCCTCTAATCCTTCACCGGTGCTCACAGGACGCTGGTGACTGTACATTTTCAGCTGGTGCGCTGTTTTCGTTCCAGCAGTGACACTGAGGTGTTTAAAAACTCCAACACAACTGCGGAGTTTGAACCGCTCATACCAGCTGAATTGTAGAACTGTAATTGTATACCTACAAAGTGCAGTGACCACTAATGCTTAAATAAAGAACAAGCAGAATATAAACTGAAAAACACAGAAGGCCTGAGACTTTTGCACAGTACTGCATGTTGGGTTTTACTAATTAATAGCCAAACCATAATACAGTATCATGTGGTCTTTGTGACCTTCTTGTCAGCAACCGGCTCATGAATCTGGCTTTCCTGAACAATGAATGGTTATTGAGAAAATTAATAGAACCCACCCCAGCTTCTGTTCCGCTCAGGTTAATGACTTTAATTATGTGCCAGACGGGGCATGGCCGCCAATCTGTGGCATACTGGAAAGAGAACAATCCACCCTTTATTCCTCCCAGCACTCCTTGCTCAGTGGAGAAGATCTGCTTCACTTAGTGTCTGTCTCTGATAAAAGTGGTCGATTTCTCCAGGACAGTCTTCTTTTCTTTTCAGGGTTTAACTACCCTCAGGTGTGTAAACACGAGTGCGAGTGCAAGTGCAGAAAAGCTAGACAAGCCAGTGCATTACCACCATATATTACCTTAGACAGAGAGAGTGCAGTTCAGCTCCATCTCTTTTATTTGCAGTACATGAAAAGGTACGATTCCAGGTTTAGCTTTGCTGGAGCCAGGGTGGACAGACAGCAGCAGCAGGAGCTCAAAGGTGCGTTTGACCCTAATTAGAGGGTTTGTCTTCTGAGAGTTTGTTAGCCTAAGGGGGCTGTGTGAAAAGAAAGCGCTCAAGTCCATCTGAAGCACAGGTGATTGCTTTAAGACTACATACATGGTACAGGTGCTCAGTGATTTGTGATGGGGATATGTTCCGACAAATCCATCAGGAGTTAAATGTATCATGAACCGATGAGTTTAACGAGTGTTTGGTAGAGCAGTCTATACTGTATCATAGCGGAGCCTATAATAAATAATGATAAGTACATGTTTAAAACACTTACATTAACCTACAGTTGGCCAAAAACATTAACAGAAAGCTTATTTTATAATAAAGTGTTGAAAAGTAAAAGCAAAGCACTTACTCTATTGATGAACTCTTTCCTTTTGGTTGGCTCTTATAAATTAACCTTTATTATTAACCTTTTTAGAACCCATGGAGACTTATTTGCAGTAAGAATACAGTACTGTAGATGCAAAAATAAAGAAAAACACTATAAAAAATATCAGAACTCTTCACTGAGCAAGGGTGATTATGAACCTGAATCACTGTGTACTGAATCGTGAATCGAGTTTCAGCTGAAGTAAGCTCGACTTAAGATCGACAAGTTTAAGCTAGTGTACCGAGTACCGAGACACATTTTTCAAGTCAAAATGAGTGGAGAACCGAATTCGACGAGTTCCGAGGAGGTCAAAAACAGAGGTACCACTGTAGATGTTAAATAAACGAACTTGGTTTTTTTAAAGTGAACATGAAAGCGAAGCAACTGGAACTGATCTCACATTGTAAGTGAACTTGCTTCTCTTTCTGGAGGACTCACTTCTGTTTCTGGACCTCTTTAGCATTGATGCACAAAATTAGCACAAGAAGCATCGGTAGGAAGTAATAAGTTGCTGGACAGCAATGTACGTCTCACACAAGCTTCTAAAAGTGGTGATTCTACCTGAAACTGAACTCCAATAACCAGCAGCAATGAGAGCTGGAGAGACGTATTGTGTGCAGGACAGTCACTAAAAACTAACCTCGACTTTTTCGCTTTCGACTGTTTGGCTGAGAACAAAATCTGAAGTGGATTGGGATCATTTTGCTTTCACAATCCATGAATTAAGAGGTCCACAGACGAACCGAACTCAGACCTTCTCAGGAGGTAGTCTCAGTTCTGTTTGTTTTTGGGGCCACCGAGAGGTCTGAGTTCATTTGGTGTGTTCATGTAAGTAAATGAAACCATGACTCAGCAGTCCACTTCAGGCTCTAAAACTAACGATACAGTTGTGACTTTGGGAGTATGCTTTAAAAGGATAGAATGAGAGACTAATCTCTGCGTTTACTGGACAGTGCACTTTCCTGTTTGTGCTTCTCTAATGGTGACCTCTCAAAGTAAAATGGAAATCAGGAACATGACATTTCAATAAACCAGCAATAAACCAGTAAGTCAATAAATCGAATTTCCAAAATAAAATAAGATGTCTCACTATGTAAAACGGCTTTGTATGAACACAATGAACTGCAGCTCCACTGGAGGGTTTAAAAACTCCAAATCAGTGTCACTGAAGTGCTCAGAATGATCCACCACACAAATAGTACCTGATCTGTGCTGGTCTTGACCATTAGAGAACAAAGTAAAGGGGACGAACAAAGTATCTAGAGAAGCAGATGGACTACAGTCTGTAATCATAGAACTACAAAGTGCAGTGAGCACTAAAACTTAAAGAATAAGCAGAATTGAAACAGATTTTAGATGTGAGCAATTAGCTTAGTGTCTCTCAGAAAGATAACGATGCAAGGGTGCTTGTTTTGTCTGAAGAGCGTCTCTGCTTCTCCTATTTTAAAAACCAAACAGCAGCCACTGATCTGAAGAAGAGTTCAGCAGCCAAGGCTGTGCACCTGCAGCTGTTGAGATAAGTGATGACATGAAGAGCACAGCCTGCAAAATACAATACTAACTCTAACTCTGAAACTCCAAGATCCAGCGGTTCCAGATCAAGTGTATTTCCTTGAGTGATGCCTTTCTCAAACTCAAGGAAGCTTTACAATCAACATTAGGCCTTTACATCCAAGCAGCACACACCGGTGGGAATCGGCAGCCATTTGCGTGCACAGCGTCCTCTAAACCGGAAACCACAGCCCCCTGGGGGACTGCATCAGGCGCTTGGAAGGGGAAGAGGATAACACCCAGAACACAGCACCATCCATCGCTGGGCTTACAGGCACTCAGTCATTCACACACTTGCTCATACCAGGACAATTTAGAATGACCAGTCATCCTAACAGTCATGTTTTTGCACTGTGGGAGGAAAGCGGAGATCCCGGAGAAATCCACGCAAACATGGGAAGAAAATGCAAGCTCAGCTGGAATGGGAACTCAAATCAGAGACCCTAGCGCTGAGAGGCAAAGGCCGGCCATGGAACAAAAGCATCTACACAAACCTACCACAATATTAAGAAGTACTTACATTGTCCATGATGGTTTTTGTAGGAAATCGAACACAAGATCAGGCACATCCAGGGATGCTTGTATGGACGCAACTCAAGGACGTCTTCAGTTAGGTCACTGACAAAGGAGGTCCTGATCGAGGCAATAGTTCATCTCAGATGAACAAAAAACAAGTATGATCCAAAGCATAAAGGAGTTCTCAGTTAGAGACAAAAGGTATTCCCAGATGGAGTGCAGCTCACCTGGACAGTGCAGAACACTGAATCAGGATTTTGCCTCTTGAAGGTAAAAGACACGACCCTGATAGCAGAGGAGAGGGCGGGCTGAAAAACGGGTGTGTGGGGAATTCGGTCGTGTTGGTGGTCTGTGTTTATGGTTGGGTGACTCCCTTTGTAGATCTGAAACGTGTCGATGGTTTCTATCTACATCGCGTGTTTTGTCCAAAATGAGGACTTCCGAGATGCTCTGTGACATGACCAGTAAGGAATTCCAGGTGTTGCCGTATCATTCATTCATCCATTGTCTTACCTGCTTATTCTAGTCAGGGTCACATGAGACGTATCCTAGCCGAAACAACCCCAGCCAGGACGCCAATCCATTGTAGGGCACACACTCATAGACTCACACACCCTAAGGGGAACTTTGGAAACACAAATTAACCTAACAAACATCTTTGGATTTCTGTCCAGCCACTGCTCCCTCAGACACAGCCAATGGTGTCTAGATGTGATGCCCAACCAGCACTAACGGCACCACTGACACTGGCGGAAATTGATTATTCATTCATTTAATTTAAGCCGGAAACCCAGTGCATAGCCAGCGGCACAGGCAGGTACAACCCTAGACAGGACGCCAATCCATCGTAGAGCACACACACACAGAGGCACTTTTTTGGCTGTGGGAGGATGCCAGAGTACCCGCAGCAAACCCATGCAGACATGGGAAGGACATGCAGACTCCAGACAGAAAGGACCCATACCGCTCCACCTGGGATTGAAGCTAGGGCCTTCTCACGGTGAGGCTACTCAACGAGCCACCATGAAAATCGATTAATAAATCAGACACATGGTGTCCAACTTTGACACCATTAGAATGATCGCAAGCCTCCCATTAGAGCTACAAACAATGTGTGGGCCTTCTCAAACCCAGGCTTAATTAGGTCATGGGACTGTGGTAGCGTAGCGGTTAAGGTACCGGCCCAGAAGGTCCAGGGTTCAAATCCCACCTCTGCTAAGCTGCCACTGTTGGGTCCTTGAGCAAGACAATTGCTTGGACTGTAAGACTGTATCTGTTGTTTAGTCGCTCTGGATAAGAGCATCTGCTAAATGACATAAATGGCAATGTCACATCATTGTCCACAGTCAGTTGCCAAAGGGGATGAAGAAGTGAAACCAAACACCCAAGTAAGTAAGCAAACGGTACTCCACAAAGATCCGTCCACTGAGGAATCACTAACTATGACAAGATCAAAGCTAGACCTAGTGCTTTGAAAATGCACTAGTGTAGTAATGATCCTCTATGTGGAAGGCCTGCCTGTGTGTTATATTCTAGTCTAGCGTCTTGTAAATCCCAAGAGGGTCTTTCTCCGAGGCCTCCAGACTCCTGTGTTAAATCAGTCTGCTATGCCATGGAAAGTAAAGCAGGCTGCATTTTCCTTGGAGATGTCCCACCGAAAACAGTGGCTGGTCCTACAGTCAGTCTGCCAGCCAGAAGGGTGCCAGAAAATGACCGTACATCACACCAATCGATCTGGCGTCACACAACCTACCAAGTTCTTATACACTCTCTAACTCTGAGTGAGATGCAACTTCTTGGGCAGTTCCACCCTGTGAGGCTTACAAGCTTACAAAAACTCATTTGTGTGAGTTCTCGAGTCACCAAGCCCTCGACAAACTTCACTCACACTCACACTGACCTCACTTCAGTGTACACAAACTTAAGCCAAGCAACAATCAAGTCATAAAGCAAAATTTATAGCCCCCCCATCTGTAAGAGCCGGACAATATGCACTGAATTGTGTTCCTTACCTTCCAAGCCCTGTGGTGGTACCGGTGGGCTCCTGCCCTGGCACAGTCACTCTTGTACAGGACGTGTGGTGTGTGTATGTGTATGTGTGTGTGTGTATCTTCCAGCGTCTGCTCTCGACTGCAGCACAGCACGCTCCTTGTTCCAGCCCCCTGCTCACACTACATCTTTATTTCACCAGCTCTTAATTCAGGAGATCCCACATCCAAAAATACAGCACCCTTGGCCTCCTCCTCTTCGCAGGTTCCTCCTCCCTTTGCCCTTCTCTCCCTCCTCTTCTTCCCCTGCCGTCTTACACGCCTCGCAGACATCAAGGCCTTTCACTTCAGCCTGTCAGGACCATGAATAAGGTAGGCTGAGGGTTAGGTTTACCTCACCTGGTCCCCGGTCCAACACGCCTGCAGAAAGAGCGCCCCACATGGCCAGGGTGCTCTCCCCCTCTTTCTCTCTCTGCCTCAGTCAAAGCCGTGCTGCAGAGGCTGCTGATTCCCATCTGCATCTCTCTGCAACACTGTAACCCAAATCCCGGCAACCTCTTCTTCTGTCACACTGTCCTCCTTCTCTCTCTCTCCCTCAGAGCGTAACCTTCATTTCTCCACTCTCTCCGCAATACACGTCAAGACTATTTGGGCAGACCCCTACTCTGGCGCTCACACACACCCCTTCTGAATGCATCCATTATGCACCTATTTATTTATCCATCCCTCCTCTTTGCACCCCTGCCACCAACTGCCTGCAGGTCCAACACAGGAGGTGGAGAGAAAAGAGAGAGAGAGAGAGAGAGGAATTATTCAAGTACAAAAGGGGGAAGGATTGAGCCGAGAAGCTGCATTGTATGCTCTGCCAATCAATACACACTCCGCATCTTTTAGTCCAAAAATCTCAGCGCTCTGTCCCTCAGGAAAATCCAAAAAGCCGCACTTTCTTCTTGGGCGCATACCATTGTAATTGGTACAAGTGTGATTTCATGGCTTGGCAACAGTAGAAAATAATTCAGGTTGCTAAGGGGAGGGAAAGTGGGCAGTCTTGTCTGTGTTAATAATCAGATGAGGAGTGACGTCAAAGCTGCTCTCACGCTCGGGGAATGTCCTTGGAGTTCAACGACACCAAAATCCAGGGTAATACAGTGACGGAAAACTGCTATAAAATCTAGCACATGTGATATACTAGTATAGCAGATACACACAGGAAACAAATGAAAGGAAAAGCTGGAATAACAGAGGAGGCCCAAGTGGTTCTGTAACGATTTGGCCCCCTTTGAGTGAAGGGTCACTCAAATCAATATAGAAAGATTATGATTGATCACCTGACCACTGCAAGGGTCAATGGTGCCTCGGTGATATTGATCAGAGGGTTGGGGGTTCCAATAGCAGCACCGCCAAGATGTTTGTCGCCTTTGAGTCATGTTGTAGTGTCAATACATCCTTATATATTTTAAGTGCCTACAGCATTGCCCCAAATCACAACAAACACATTCAAACAATTATTCATTTCCATACCTGCTTTGTCCAATTCAGGGTCACAGGAAACCTGGGCATAACCAGGAGCACAGGATGCAAAGTGGTAAACCTAGACAGGGCACCAATCCTCACAAACTTGGACATTTTAGATGCACCAGTTGACCTAATGCATGGCTGTGGTTTGTTTGTTTGCTTAATGTCACATCAGCACCAATGGCTACTCCCGACAGGAACAAGGTTACACCAATAACCACTTATACTAGGCCAATTTAGAGTGACCAATTAACCTAACATCTTTGGAATGTGGGAGGTAACTGGAGTACCCAGAGTATACCCACGTGGACATGGGGAGAACCTGCAAACTATACATAGGTAGAGTTTCAAACCGGAGATCTCTGGAAAAGCTTCAGCTCTGGGATGTTGGTGGGTTTAGTTTGTTTGGGTTTGCTCGCTTCAGGTCCTTCCACAACATTCCATTAGATTAAGGTCAGGACTTTGACTTGGCCATTCCAGAACATGAACTTTATCCTTCTTTAACCATTCTTTGGTGGAATGGCTTGTGTGCTTAGGGTCGTTGTCTTGCTGCATGACCCACCTTCTCTTGAGATTCAGTTCATGGACAGATGTTCTGACATTTTCCTTTAGAATTCTCTGATATCATTCAGAATTCATTGTTCCATCAATGATGGCAAGCCGTCCTGCCCAGATGCAGCAATACAAGCCCAAACCATGATACTACCACCACCATGTTTCACAGATGGGATAAGGTTCTTATGCTGGAATGCAGTGTTTTCCTTTCTCCCAACATAACGCTTTTCTTTTAAACTAAAAGTTCTATTTTGGTCTCATCCGTCCACAAACATTCTTCCAATAGCCTTCTGGATCGTCCACGTGATCTTTAGCAAACTGCAGACGAGCAGCAATGTTCTTTTTGGAGAGCAGTGGCTTTCTCCTTGCAACCCTGCCATGCACACCATTGTTGTTCAGTGTTCTTCTGATGGTGGACTCATGAACATTACCATTAGCCAATGTGAGAGAGGCCTTCAGTTGCTTAGAAGTTACCCTGGGGTCCTTTGTGATCTCGCCAACTATTACATGCCTTGCTCTTGGAGTGATCTTTGTTGGTCGACCACTCCTGGGGAGGGTAACAATGGTCTTGAATTTCGTCCATTTGCACACAACTTGTCTGACTGTGGATTGGTGGAGCCAAAACTCTTCAGAGATGGTTTTGTAACCTTTTCCAGCCTGATGAGCATCAACAACTCTTCTGAGGTCCTCAGAAATCTCCTTTATTCGTGCCATGATACAGACTTTGTTAGATTCCTGTTCTTTAAATAAAACGGTGCCCGCTCACACCTGATTGTCATCCCATTGATGCCACCTGACTCTAATTTCACCTTCAAATTAACTGCTAATCCTAGAGGTTCACATACTTTTGCCACTAACTAATATATAATATTAGATAATTTTCCTCAACAAATAAATGACCAAGTATAATAGTTTTGTCTCATTTGTGTAACTGGGTTCTCTTTATCTACTTTTAGGACTTGTGTGAAAATCTGATGATGTTTTAGGTCATATTTATGCAGAAATATAGAACATTCTAAAGGGTTCACAAACTTCCAAGCACCACTGTATGTAGAGTAAACAATGAAATATTTCTATTGTAATGGCAGTGGACTCTCCTAGCACCCTCTCCTCTCTCCTCCACCCACAGGGCAGGTTGATGAGGGTCAGTGACCTGGTTAATGAGTACGCCTATGAAAATCATCTGCCACAGACACGCCTGTGAAGTGCCTCCATATAACACGTGACCAACACCGAGCAACGACAGTAAAAAGAATGAGCCTGCATAGGAACTATGCTTTAACTCTACTATACTGCAACGTTAACTAACAAAAGTGATTAAAAAAAACCCTCACAACACTGCTGTACTTTATCAGCACACGCTACCAGTGCCAATGGATCACCACCCAAAAATATATTTTCATTGTGTCATCTAGGATGGTCCGATGGTGGCCCGTTTCTATTTATGGACGGGATAGAGGGTTAAACTGTGCATTTAACAGATGAACTACACACATCTACAAAGAACCCTACAGCAGATGTACTTTAGTCTTAAGCCACCATTAGATTAGACATACCGTTGTTTTAGCAATGGTATAATGACCATATATAATTATTTATCAGGCTCTTTATTAGAATACAACCAGAAAATAGAGGAAATTTGTATGCAGTATTAAAAAACTGAAATATAAAATCAGAAAACAGCTTCTACCGGGCCAAGTAAACTCACATGAGCAATAGCAGCATCACGCCAAGTTGACCCTTCTACAGTTTGAAGATGCTTGATCAGGAATGGGCTTTTTGGAAGGCTAGCAGCCAAGAAACTACTTTTCAGAATGGGAACAGGGTGAAAAGGCTAAGACATGCAAAAGCTCACAAAAGATTGGAATGAAGAACAGTGGAAAAGAGTTTGGAATTCGTGGGTCCAATCCTTGTCTTTATGGTCACTATTAGTGCTAAAACACAAATCTAATGGTGTCCTAAGACTTTGCACAGACCGGTGCATATTGAGTGGAGTATTACTGATTCACCATAGATAGAACATCAGTCCAAGACATCAAGAAAGGAAATTCTTCTTAACCTTCTGCCCTGAAAAAACAAATCAATGAGAAGTCTGCACACTCTGAGGTCTCAAAAAATGGTCAAAGGAGAACAGAGAGAGGGTGAAAGGTCTGAAGAAGTCATTTTATTTCACAGTTGTTTTAAAGCAAAGGTTTAAGCATCACATTTATTTAATTTATAATACAAACCTAATGGATTAAGTCATTTTTTTCTGGAATTTCCAGAACTGGATCTGTTCTAGACGCCAGATGACAGATGCATGTGTCAAGAAAAAAAAGTGTGTAGACCTTTAGGAATTTCCTGGATTTTAGGAGCATCTGTCACCATTGATTCATCTTCAGTATGTACAGGGACGGGGCTGTGGATCCAGAGCGCACTCTGCAAGATGGCAGATGTATACCCGGGACAGGACGTCGGTCCATCGCAGGGATCACACACCAACTTCTCACTCACACCTTCACGAGAAAATACAAATACCAATATTTTGTTGGGACGTGGAACACGTGTGACGTTGATTTTGCCTCATCATAGTTCAGTCAGTTGGGGTAACTGCTCATGGGTGACGAGTAGGCTTAGCAAGCAACCACCTTGGAGGTTGGCAGGGAGATCTGAAGAACTATAACTATAATATATACACGATTTCAGGCCTTCACACCAAGTCTGATGCGTTTTTCTGTCTAAACACTTTGCTTTCTTTAATTTCCCTTCTCTTAATGTGTTGGAGATTTTGCCGTGTCTTCTCACATTGTCAAATTTAAAAACCAAAGATACGAGCAAAGATGAGTGCAAGAAGCTCTAGCTTGTGTTTTTGTGATCATGAACAGATCAGAATGCACTTAGATAAACAATCAAACGCTTCCATCCAGTCCCTGTGAGATTCACCACCATCATTCTCCAGCTTTTCAATTCTATTCCACCAGATCTTTTCTTTAATATCCATGTTTTCAGAGGCAGCCTGTTGCTCGTCCTATAAGCTCTTGATGAGCTGTTCTGCCCGGCAACCGAGCTCCGATTGGTCAGCCTGATTATAACAACCGAACAACGCATCCGATTAAAAATTGTACACAGCGTCGCAGTGCATCAGTTTAGGACTCGGCGTGAAGGACGGCCTTAATATAACGTGTCCTTTTTCAAAACTTGACAAGTGAAAAGGCCTTAAAGTGGGAACCACAGCTGGTCAAATAGTTTTGCTCATTTCTTGTCTACTCATGGCTGTTTGTAAAGCTGCTTTGCCACGACATCTACTGTTAAAAGCACAACACAAATGAACTGAACTCAAACCATGGGAAACCTGACATGAGCTTGTGTTGGTGTTTAGGTGTGACGACTCAGGGCAGAACCACAATCTTCTTCTCCAGTTTCGGCTGAGGGAAGATGAACCTCCTCATAACTTCATCAAGTTCCTCCAGAGCCAGCTGAGCGTGAAGTACAGTCACTTCATCGGAGTCGTAGCGCACCACCCACTTCAGCGCCCGATACAGCTCGAGCAGGACATCTCCCAGAACCTGCACAGAGACGGACGAGTGATCATCAAGCACACGGCCTCCTGTTTTTTCCCTACAGCGTTCAGCTGTGCCAAAGTAAAGGCCATTAGCACTCTTAGTCCAGCTGCTTTACCTGGCTTTGCTGTTGTTTCATTAGTTACTGCAACAGCTGCACCCGGTCACACACGATCACTCCCAGCACAGGACCTCACCATTGTCACTGACCTGACAATCCCACGCCTTTCTCAGACCCATCCTAAGCACTACTGACAATATCAGCAGTCCTGAATAGTCTGGATAAATATGCTCTCATCTGGACTGAATACCTAAATGTCAGCAAGGGTCAAGGTGGTAACCAAGGTGGTGTCTGGTGCTGTAAGTCACAAGGACGGAAGAACTCGCTACAGCAGACAGACATCTGAAAGGGCTGGGAGGTCAGCTTGGGTCTGTTTGAAGAGCAAGTGCTTCGTGTGTAAACTGATATGCTAAGGAGACCAGAACTCCAGCTCAGTAGTAAGGGTGGGTGAAAAATATCACGACACGATTTTTTAGACTGGATCACAGTCATTTCAGCACATCTGCAACTGAATACAGCAACCAAACCCATTTCTCTACTGAGAAAAATTTAATAGAGAACAGAAATAACAGCAAACACGACCCAATAAAAAAAGCAAGTTTTTAAATAATAATGAAAAAAATCAAACATGGTTCTGAAGTGGAGCTACAACATACCAGATTATCATCTGTCTGCATTTTTCATCAGAGGAACTGCTGCGTAAAAAAATATCTGGTACTGCGTAAGTGGTAACTAGGAACAACTGTTTACTGATGTTGCTTAAAACCCTCATGTTTTGGACACCATTTGCTAAGGATAATATCACTAACCATGGAAAATACCACGATCCAGCAGGGTATCTGGCTGCACTCATATGTGGTGCCTGTGGCTATCTGGATTTCGGTGTACTTTTTGGGGTGCTTCCTTTTAAGGTAACCGAACAGGTTTGTCGCATTTCCACCAGACATCCCAATGTTGTTTGCATCATGTCCATAGAGTGAAGCCTGAACCAGTTCCATACAACTGATGACGAGCTACTTCACGTCATCAACCTCGCTACTGTGTTACCAAACAAAATACTCTGAAGTACTCAACTCAAGCAAACAGAGTAGTGTCTGGATGTTCAAACATCTTGGGATGCCATGTTGTCTTTTGAGTAAAATAATGCTGATGTTGTGTTCCAGTAATGTGAAAATTATCCAGTGCAACATAGAGCTGATACGATCTTACAAAGTACAATCCAAGCAACTGGTGGAGGCAGCTTGGCAGTCCTGGGACCTGGAAATGATCTCGACTACTTGCCACACAACGCTGTTCTGCCTTGAGCAGCACTTGGTTAGTGGATGAGAGGTTATTGTTCGTTACACTATGCTGCAGAGACTCTTCAGTTACAAACTCTCTCTGTGCCGTCTTATAGCAAACTTTCTTCCGTCTGTTTTAGCAGACAGTGGTCTGTGCTCACAGGTCAGTGCTGAAATGATGACTAGTTCTCATGACTAGAGAGCTAAGGATGCTTCAACAGCAGTTAGTCCATTTTCCTGCTCTGACCCACAGTTAAAAGTGAACACTCGGTTTCTTTGTCTATTTTACAGGTACTGGTTCTCTGTTTTTTTTCCTAATGGTACTCGATTTTTTTCGACAGGTAAGATGTATGGCTTCAGGAAATCCATGCATATCACTTTATTCTGCATCCATGAGACTGCCCAAGTACCGTAATTGTAAGAACAGACTGACGGGATCCTATTAAATGTGAGTGGACAGTTTTTCAAATCAATCAAAACCTATTTTCAGTCTGTTATTTTAATTCGGTGTCTACATTTAAATACAAATACGAGAATGCTCAATCATCAAGACCCTTTACAAATAAATCCTCTCCATACACTAAACAATCCTTCGCTACTATTAAATTTTTACCAAAATCGCACTCCTACTCTTTAACATTTGTTAAACCTTCTCTACTCTGAAATATAAACACAAAAACACAAATGTTCAACATATTTATTATAGAACATCTCTGAAAACAAACACTCACTGGCAAAAAATAACGCACCCAGATAGGAATGTTGGACTGCTGCAAAACTCGGCATGCAATTCTGTCTCAGGCAGATATGGCAATGATTACAGGTGTGGTCTGATTAGACGCCGGGTCTTGCGGCATAAAAGTGCTTCCCCCGCTGCCCTATAAAAAGGCTCTCAGAGGCTACTTTTGGGTAGCGTCCCTCATGTCCAGGCTAGAGGTGGCCTAACAGGGTAACTAGAGCCTCCTTTCAATTGTTCAGTTTTCCCCCAGTAAACTTTAACATATATAACTTTACATTACATTCATACATATAAAGTTTCAGTCGATACCAACAACTCCTCCTTGGTGAGTTATTTTTTTGTCGATGAGTACACTTGATCCTCCAAACCCAACACACCCACACGTATACTGACCTGAGTGGTTTTATCGCTGAGGCCCTTCAGCAGAAGAGCAATGACATGGACTGCAGCTCTCCGAACCTCTGCCTCTTTTTCAGTTTTTATAAGGGTTGTGAGACACAAGCTCAGCTGCAACACAACACACACACATGGTTTAGAGACAAAAGAATATCTGTAGACTCTCTTAGCACTGATGTCTGTCTTTCTCACTGTACACACACACACACACACACACACACTGTTGCAGGTCACTTTTCCATGAATAAGCAGCTCTGTTCATTACCGTGAAAGAGCTGCTTATTCATGAAGAGCTCCGAGCTGCCCCACCTTTCTCCAGCTCAGCCTCAGCACGCAGCAGCTTACAGATCTTATTCACACACACACAGATCAGACATGTGCACTGTATTTAAAATATCCAGACACACTTACATCCAGCTTATATAACTACAGCTGCTCTGAACTGAAAAAGCCCAGTGTACAGGTAGCCCGGCTCTGAGGATCTACCAGCTCATATCCTG
Source organism: Ancistrus triradiatus (assembly GCA_025084515.1). Taxonomy (NCBI): domain Eukaryota; kingdom Metazoa; phylum Chordata; class Actinopteri; order Siluriformes; family Loricariidae; genus Ancistrus; species Ancistrus triradiatus. Next base: position 213,355 of record JAJAGP010001134.1, read on the forward strand.
ACAGGTACTTAAACGATATGGATCAGGTTCACCCCAACCCTTCTCCAGTACCAGTATAGCCACGATTAAAGCAACTGCAGAGGCTTAGCGGGAGGCTTACGTTTGCTAAATGATACCAATTCTCTTAAAATGTTTTCTTGTACCCTGACCTTGACCCTCGTTCGCCATCTGGATAGCAGCCAAAAGCACTTAGAGATTAAAAGTGCTCTATAAATACAAATGACTGATGATGATTAACCCCAGCGGTGCCTTCAGGTGGGGTCGGTCATCACACAGGCATGACTGGCCATGCCTGAGGGAGGGGATGATGGACAGGAGGTGCTGAAGCAGCAACCCCTGTCGGACCCTGCAATGGACTGGCTTCCCCTTTAGGGTGCTTCTGCTGCCCAATAAATTCCAGGATAGGCTCCACCAAACCCCCCTGGCCCTTATCCAGAGCGACTTACAGCAATTGCAGCTTAAGGGTCTTGCTCAAGGACCCAAACAGTGGCAGCTTGGCAGAGGTGGGATTTGAACCCTGTACCTTCTGGTTCATAATCCAGTACCTTAACTTCTAGGCTACCACAGTCCTACAGTCCCAAAATAATATCTCATAATTCCAGGCATTCTTCGTGATGGGCAGACGGTGTTACCTCTTGTGCCAGTGGGCCGAGGGAAAAGTGAAGGCGCTGGCACAGCTCTCCCAGGTTGGACAGGCAGCTGGCACGAAGGGTGCTGTCCTCGTCCCGGGTGCCACTCAGGAACGCACCAATCAGAGGATGGCCATAGTGTGGTGCAAATTCACCTGATAATGAAGACAGAACCCCGAGCCAAAAGACAGATCAAATATACAATCAGAGCAGGTACAGAAAAGACTACATGAAGTTAATAATCTGATCCTAATCTGATTTCTGCAGTTATCTGATTATAATAATAAAGCAGTCACATAAACAGTACACCGATTTCTTTGACCGGATTAAGATCTAGAAATCAGACTAAGAAATCCAATAAAGAGCTGGATTTTACCCCAGTAATCGGATTTCTCAGCGTCCAATGAGTCCAATGGTTTTCTCAGTCTGCGCATGCACACAAATGTAACCGGAGCCTAAAGCTGTCCTGGAAGCGACTAGCAGAATCAAACACGGTTATTCTAGGGGAGTTTGTGCATGATTTTGGGGCTTGTTTCTAAAGTGTAGTTGCTTATTTGGATTTGCTCCCTGATCCTGGGTCATTCCTAGAATTCGGTGCATTTTGCATCACCAGCAGATCTTGTCATTTGTTACGTAAAATCAGAACATTATAAATTATAGTCTAACACAATGTTCAACACAATGCATTCTACTCCGAAATATAACTGCATACACTTTACACGCCTATTACTAATCACGCACTAAATGTTTATCCATGTCCTGGGACGGTGTCATGGACCTGTACCTCAATACAAGGATGTCTTTATTCAGGGTAACAGGTACAGACCCATGACACTGAGCGTACATAATGGTACTATTTTTACTTTACATACTTTTATACTTCTACTTGAGTAAAATGTATAAGTATACATACTTCAGCTTTTACTTGATCATTGTTTCGATCAGATTAATAGTACATCTACTTAAGTACCTGGTTCACTGCCGTGGTGGCCTAGCAAACTGCTGCTGAGCCCCACAAGCACAGTAGTTCTAAATGTTGTAGAAAGTATAAGGACAGGGTTGCTGCAACTTTTAGAGATTTACCAAGTGTCTCAAAACAAATGCTTTTCCATCCCTCCGTGAAGATTGTCTGTTCCATTGTCTTACTTCTGGGGATCTTTTGCATCATGTCAGCTCTCCAGTCCCACTTTCCTTTGAGAGAGATGACTCGGGCCCATCACATATCACAGAATCAAGGTACTGAGAATGCTCCACTGAATGCACACACAGCTCTGAATTCACTATTCCTCTTATAATGTGTGTGTGAAGGCCTGTGTGTGACTCAGACACATTCCTACTGCATGAGCACAGGAATAAAATGGTACTTCTTGAGTGTTGGAGAACAAAAAAGCAGCACATTTAATTTTCCAGAATTTTTAAGCTGCGTTCCGGACAGCTGTGGCACAACAACATGTGACTGAGCTTAATCTTCAAAGCTTTAAAAGGGAATGACTGATACTTACACCGATCAGTAATGAGATTAAAACCATTGACAGGTGACGTCAATAAAGTCATCAATATGATGCTGGGCAATGGTCTGCTGGGAAAAATGGGCTGCTACTTGGATGCTACCTGGACCCAGACCAAATACACCCATTTAAGATATTCCCTAATGGCAGTCGCCTCTTTCAGTGGGATGGTACGCCCTCCACACTGCAGAAAAGGTTGGTGGAGATGAAATAAACGATTCTGAGCTGTCCTGGTGGTTTGGGCTCCTTAGCACCAGAAAAAGACATCTCAATTCTGCAACATGCAAATACGTTCTAGTGAATCCCAGCAGGCATGTTCCAAAATCTACTGGAACAGTTTTAGAGAAGACAAAGACTCGTATAAGTAAAAAAGGTTTGTGTCTCAAGGCCCATAAAAATTCCCATAGTTTTGGAATGCGACCTTTGTACGTGTTCAAGTTTTGACCATATGGTGTAAAACCCCTGTTGTATTAAGATAAGATATCTTTATTGTCATAATGAGATGTTCATTTTGGACAAGCTGTAGTATAAAAAACAGGGCATAAAAAATATAAAGAGAAAAAACATAATTAGATACAAATCGCTAAAAATGTAAAGTCATATAACCAAACAGAATAAGACTAATGGGTAAGATCTAGAAGAGGGTTGGCAGGGGGCTATGTGTAACTGAGCTCCAACGCGTCAGTGGATCCAAAAAGCAGTATAGGGCCTGGAGTCTATAAGGACTCACGTTCCCTATGTAATGCACTATATGAAGTCTGGAATAATAGGATTACTCCCTTTATAGTGCCACCATATATTCAATAGGAAGCCACTTCTTGCTTCACATTTTAGAAAGGCATAAAAAGTCTTATTTGCATTCTGATTGTCTATAAAGACCCAAAGGTGGCACTGTGGTTTACTGGTCGCCTCACAGCTCCAGTAACCCGGCCACTGCGTGCTTGGAAGTCCTCCCCGCGCCGAGTGGTTACTCTGGGTAACTCCGGTTTCATAAACCAACATTCAAAAGGGTTCCCATTTCCTCAGTTAGTTTACTGGAAGAGAATTACCTTAAACGCCTAGAATGACAAAAACAGGAATCGCTGATCTTTCGCACCCTTCTTTTATGAAGACAATTCAAAGTCAACGTCTAACTAAAATTTATTTAATACAGCTTTTTACAACACAGCATTGCCTCAAAATCGTTTTAAAACACATAGGGCCACAGCCCCAGCCTCAGAAAGTCTATGGCGGACAGTGCGAGGTAAATTCCCTAATGTTATAAGGAAAAAAAATCTTGGTAATACAAAACTCAAAAAGGGACCCAAAATCTTGGGCAGCCTAGACGTCATGTGTAGGGATCAAAACTAAGCTACTAATTAATACATGTATTCGTCGTACTTCACATAAAGAAGCCAAAAATCTCCGACTTGGTAATTCATCAAAAACTGGCACCCTTCTTTGACAAAATGAAAAGTGACAAATATCTTTACATAGGAAACATACAAGTGGATTCATTATGTATCGTCAAACATGGCCTCATTCATTTCCCTTGCCAACTATGATTAAGGGTCACAAGGTCGAAGGGCAGAAGCCCAAAAACACTGCCAAACTGAAACTTCGGCCCTTGGAGTAAGGCCCTACCCCCCAATTGCCTGGATTATATATGTTACGATTGTATCAGTTTGTTAGTTGCTCTGGCATAAGACCAACCTTACAGGCCAGATTGCTGCAGCTGGGCCTGTAGATCCGTCACACTCCATAGTTTGCCGAAGCTGGGGTTCAGCTGGACTCAATGCCAAAACTGCCGGAGAAATCTGGCAACACCGAGCAGGCCAAGGAATGTCACAATCCTGGGAAACCTTGGCTGTGGGGTGAGCATTATCCGCTGAAAAATGCCGTGGGAAGCCCTGCAATGAGAGGCACACACATGGCCACAGGATCTCCCTGCAACATATTGGTGACATGTTAAGTGTCCCTCGTGTCACTACTATTGCCTTATGCTAGTGCCTGGAAAATGTGATGGTGGTAAGTTCTGGTTTGGGCTGTTTTGCTGCATCTGGGCAGGAAGGCTTGCCATCATGATGGACCAATGAATTCTGAATTATATCGATTAATTCTAAAGGAAAGGTCAGAACATCTGTCCAAGAAACTGAATCTCAAGAAGAAGGTGGGTCATGCAGCAGACAACGACACTAAGCACACAAAGCCGTTCTACCAAAGAATGTTTACAGACAGAATAAAAGTTTCGTGTTACGGAATGGCCAAGTAAAAGTCCTGACCTTAATCCAATGGAAATGTTGGTGGAAGGACCTGAAGCGAGCAGCTAATGTGAGGAAACCAACCAAAAACATCCCAGAGCTTGAAGCTGTTCTGTGATGAGGAATGGGCTAAAAATCCTCCACAGCCGGTGTGCAGGACTGATCAACAGCTACAGGAAACGTTTAGCTGCAGTTATTGCTGCACAGGGGGTCACACCAGATACTGAAAGCAAAGGGTCACATACTTTTGCCACTCACTAATAAGCAATATTGGATCATTTTCCCTCAAGAAATAAATGACCAAGTATAATATTTTTGTCTCATTTGTTTAACTGGGTTCTCTTGATCTACTTTTATATTTAGGCTTGCCCTTAAAATATTCCATGGAGCTCATAATACAGATCAACAAGCCTCAAATGACACTACCAGTGACAAAAGTATGTAGGAATGAGAGCAATGCCTTAATCTTGTGTGTAAATTGTTCACCGTTCAGCAAAGTTATAAATCACTCATTTCTTGCGTATACAGTATTCCAGGGAAACCGAAACATTAAACAAACACCAAACTCAACAGCCCCTTAAGCTTATTTGAAGATAAAGTCCATCCTCCACACCTTTGCCATAAAACGCTCTATTACTTTATAGGTGGATTTGACTGACATTGCTGAATTATTATATAAGGTTCCTTAAAAGTCGTCATTTGACCATACCTACCTAAATTAGCATGCGCATAGACAGTGATGTTTATTTATGAATGATGAATATGTCGCACCTTCTTCAAGATGACCAGAAGGGTCCAGATCGCTATGGGCCAGCCCTCGTACGGAAAATCATAAATCGGATTGGTCAGATATGATGCCATTTTGTTAATAGACATTACTGAAGCCTTCAAAATATAATCAGAAGGGTTCGGCAAACACGTCTCGATTTGTCTCGATTCTTGACGTCTGCTCCGTACTTGGCACACTTGCTTAAATCGTGCATGATTCACGATTCATGACTTAGTACACAGTGCTTCAGATTCACAACAGTCCTCAGAAGATCTCTGCAATTTTTATCATGCATGTTTTTCTTTATTTTCACATCTACAGTACTGTATTCTTAGTGCAAATAAGCCTCCATGGGTCTTAAAAAGGGTTGTATTGACTGTCAACTGAAAGGGAAACCAGAACTTAATGCTCTACCAAACACTCATTAAACTCATTGGTTCATGATCCATTTATCTTATGATGGATTTGTTGAACGTATCCCCATCATAAATCATGGAGCACCTGTACAATACACCTCCATTAATGTATATAATGCCTAATACGGGGGGGATTTTCTGGGAGTCTGGAATGGATTCATTCAGTTTACATTATATGTGTGTACACACACACACACACACCCACACACCCAGTAGGAGCTATCTTGCCAGAACCAATGGACCTCCAGTGTGGGACTGAAGAGTGTGAGGCGGCTTTGAAAGCTGTGGATCGTCTGTGAGACTCAAGTGAACCGATGAGAGGTTTCACTGTGTGTTTTTGGGAAAGCAGCGAAGCAGCTGTTGCACTCTGAGAGCACGTTCTGTTAGATTTGAGGAGCAATGCCAAACTGAGACAGTTCATGAATAATGCTCAGGTTCAAAGAATAGCTTCGTGATTGTGCCAGGAACATGGCACTACCCAAATCTGGCACAGTGAAAAGAGCAAATAAAGAAAACTGCAAACGTGTACATAATATAAAATTCAAATGTTTGTCATGGAATTGTCCCGTATCACTTCAGCACAACCTGACCCATATATGCCGCTTTCATGTAGACACACTTTATCGACACCCAGTAAACATAAAAAAAACAAAAACAGATTGCAGTAAACACTTTTTCATTACTCATACTCTTTCTGAGAGCTTAAACATGAATGCACGGAGGTTGATTATGCAAACTAGTTACCTCTGTTTACAGTTGCCCTAGCTACATTGCCATTTCTACATGGTCTATTAGAGCTGAATACTCACAGATAACAGATATCGACAGGCAGATGGTGTATTATACTCACCCAAAGCCCTGCTGGCTCTCATCAGAGCCTCTCCCACTTTGAGGCGTGTTTCTAACGATCGACCCCTACTGGATGAAGCCTCACTCGGCCCGGCCTGATATTCAGCCAACAGCCTCTGGAGGATCTGTTCAGGGAAAGTGTCGGCCAACAGCACCAGACCTGCGGAAACAACAGAGCACACATGAGACCAAACACAAATATGTTTGTTCAATCTCTTAAATACAGCCTAACCTCGCCCCTCGCCCAGCTTAAAATCCTAAAATCAAGCTTTAATCCTACTTTAAACT
>JAJAGP010001134.1:220153-231028 GCA_025084515.1 Ancistrus triradiatus
AGAAGAATGAAGTTAATGTTTTGGAATGGCCAAATCAAAGTCCTGACCTTAATCCAATGGAAATGTTGTGGAAGGACCTGAAGCGAGCAGCTAATGTGAGGAAACCCACCAACATCCCAGAGCTGAAGCTGTCCTGTACGGAGGAATGGGCTAAAATTCCTCCAAGCCGGTGTGCAGGACTGATCAACAGCTACAGGAAACGTTTAGCTGCAGTTATTGCTGCACAGGGGGGGATACCAGATACTGAAAGCAAAGGGTCACATACTTTTGCCACTCACTAATATGTAATATTGGATAATGTTCCCTCAAGAAATAAATGACCAAGTATAATATTTTTGTCTCATTTGTTTAACTGGGTTCTCTTGATCTACTTTTATATTTAGGCTTGCCCTTAAAATATTCCATGGAGCTCATAATACAGATCAACAAGCCTCAAATGACACTACCAGTGACAAAAGTATGTAGGAATGAGAGCAATGTTTTCCTATTTTTGCCTTAATCTTGTGTGTAAATTGCTCACCGTTCAGCAAAGTTATAAATCACTCATTTCTTGCATATACAGTATGCCAGGGAAACCGAAACATTAAACAAACACCAAACTCAACAGCCCCTTAAGCTTATTTGAAGATAAAGTCCATCCTCCACTCCTTTGCCATAAAACGCTCTATTACTTTATAGGTGGATTTGACTGACATTGCTGAATTATTATATAAGGTTCCTTAGAAGTCGTCATTTAACATTACCTACCTAAGTTAGCATGCACATAGACAGTGATGTTTATTTATGAATTATGAATTATGAATATCTCGCACCTTCTTCAAGATGACCAGAAGGGTCCAGATCACTATGGGCCAGCCCTCGTAGGGAAAATCATAAATCGAATTGGTCAGATATGATGTTATTTCGGTAGTAGACTCACATTACCGAATCCTTCAAAATATAATCAGAAGGGTCAGGCAAACACGCAGACAGAAGATGTTCTAGCGAGACGTTTTGACTGGTTAGTAGGGCACAGACCACATGCCACTAATATATAAAAGAGAAAGAGAGAGAAATTTTGAACAGTAAAATTTGTCTCGAGTCTCGTCATTTGCTCAGTACTTGGCACACTTGCTTAAACCGTGCATGATTCACGATTCATGATTTAATACACAGTGATTCAGTGATTCAGATTCACAAAAGCCCTCAGAAGATGTATGTTTTTCTTTATTTTCACATCTACAATACTGTAGTATTCTTAGTGCAAATAAAGTCTCCATGGGTTCTAAAAAGGGTTGTATTGACTGTCAATTGAAAGGGAAACAGGAACTTAATGCTCTACCAAACACTCATTAAACTCCTCAGTTCATGATCCATTTAACTTATGATGGATTTGTTGAACATATTCCCATCATAAATCAGGGAGCACCTGTACAGTACACCTCCATTAATGTATATAATGCTTAATACGGGAGGGTATTTTCTGGGAGTCTGGACATACACACACCCACACACCAGTAGGAGCCATCTTGCCAGAACCAATGGACCTCCAGTGTGGGACTGAAGAGTGTGAGGTGGCTTTGAAAGCTGTGGATCGTCTGTGAGACTCAAGTGAACCGATGAGAGGTTTCACTGTGTGTTTTTGGGAAAGCAGCGAAGCAGCTGTTGCACTCTGAGAGCACGTTCTGTTAGATTTGAGGAGCAATGCCAAACTGAGACAGTTCATGAATAATGCTCAGGTTCAAAGAATAGCTTCGTGATTGTGCCAGGAACATGGCACTACCCAAATCTGGCACAGTGAAAAGAGCAAATAAAGAAAACCGCAAACGTGTGTTAACCCTTACAGGTCCGCGAAGATTTTTGCTCTGACTTATACATAATATAAAATTCAAATGTTTGTCATGGAATTGTCCGGTATCACTTCAGCACAACCTGACCCATATATGCCGCTTTCATGTAGACACACTTTATCGGCACCCAGTAAACATCCAAAAACCAGAAAAACAGATTGCAGTAAACACTTTTTCATTACTCAAACTCTTTCTGAGAGCTTAAACATGAATGCACGGAGGTTGATTATGCAAACTAGTTACCTCTGTTTACAGTTGCCCTAGCTACATTGCCATTTCTACATGGTCTATTAGAGCTGAATACTCACAGATAACAGATATCGACAGGCAGATGGTGTATTATACTCACCCAAAGCCCTGCTGGCTCTCATCAGAGCCTCTCCCACTTTGAGGCGTGTTTCTAACGATCGACCCCTACTGGATGAAGCCTCACTCGGCCCGGCCTGATATTCAGCCAACAGCCTCTGGAGGATCTGTTCAGGGAAAGTGTCGGCCAACAGCACCAGACCTGTGGAAACAACAGAGCACACATGAGACCAAACACAAATATGTGTATTCAATCTCTTAAATACAGCCTAACCTCGCCCCTCGCCCAGCTTAAAATCCTAAAATCAAGCTTTAATCCTACTTTAAACTTGTAAAATGCCTGATGATTGCCCAGGCCCCTGTCTGTTATCAGAGCACCTTTATATAAGGAAGAGAACCGGTCACTGTTGAAATATGAAATGGGACTGTAGGACAGAAGCCCCGCCCCGTCTTGAGAAGAACCACCAGCAGTTAGAAATGTTCGGAGAGAGAGGCTGCAAGTCTCGGCCCCTTTGTAGTGGCGGGATGCGCATGCGCAGCAGCCAGAATAACCTTAAAAAACGTATTTTTCTGTGTTATTTGAACCCAACAACGCAAGTTAATTAGATAATTTTTCTCAAATTATACCAACGATTCTAAGTATGCATTTTAAACGTTAATTTCTCTTTCAGTTTCGGATATATAGGTCTCTCCCCATTCAAAGAGATAGGAGTCCAGTCTTGTATGGCTGTAAATAACCGCCCGGTGGCGTTAGCTAGATGGCGGCGGAGTGAACAGACTTATCTTATAATGACTTTGCTGATTGGAACATCTGGTTGAAACACAATTGAGATATTTAACCACTAAGTGGAAGTACCCCAAAGAGTTTGGCGAAAGCCAGACAGCACAGGGCACGTCTGCACTAGAAACAGCGCTGAATCCAACAACAATAACCGACGTCATGACATTGAAACTGGCAAAGGATGAGATACCCGACAAAATGGTCAGAAACAAGCTGCAAAATTCAGAGTGATGATTTAATCTAACAGTACGAACATTTGTTATCCGCCACTAGAAAAGATTTATGGTCTAGCCGTACCTAAATCATATTAGATTTTTTGGATGATTTTATGATAGCACACCTAGAAGAACATCAAGAAACCTAGAACATGGTGATATCCACTTTTTGCCTTTTTGACACTGTTTACATTTTTTTTCTTTAGTGGAAAAGTTAACAAAAGGAATATTTCTTACCACAAAAGTAGGGTTAGAACTGTTCTCATACAACACCATGGATGGATAAGCACAGGAGAGAGCTGGGAGGTTATTTATAGCAGTAAAAAGGGCGATACGATGAATTGGGCAATAAGGTCTACACTGTATGAATAGCGGAGGTGAAAGAAGTGAGATCTTCACCAGGCTCTCACAGGCAGTAGGTGCATGCATCGACATTATTACTGCAGGTTTAGCTTTTCTTACTAAAGAGCAAACTAACCCTCAGTAGGAAACAATATGGCCTTGTAAGGTGCAATGATGTCTACACTGAATAAATCCCGAGTGAATAAAAGTGAATAAAGTGAACAAACAAATCTCGTTTCCTTCTGAGAGAGCTACTCTTTTCACTCTAAAGCTCAATAATGGGGTAAAACTTGAACAAGGTTTGTCATAATCGAACACAAATAAAAGCGAAAGGACTATAAAACAGAAAAGCAAAGGCAAAGACTAATCAATCAAATAATGCAACAATTAAACATTTAAAATAAAAGGGAAGAACCTGTGGTACGATCTCCTATTTTGCAGAGATTATCTAATCCTATATATGGATTTAAATATTCAGACTGAGTGAGAGATATTTCTAATGAAAAACTCAAGACACTCATTCAGCATCCTACCTTGAATAGCAGAAAGATACACGAACGTGTCCTCATGCTCCACGTTCTCCAGAAAGAGCTAGGAAACACAGAGCACAAAAACCCAGTCATTTCTAAGTAATTTAACAGAGCACTAATTCAGCTCGCAGTATATATGCAAGATACTAAAAGAAATGCAGTCTTATACAAAAGTTTGGGTCACTGTTCAAAAGAGAATAAGCTCTGCAGGGAACAAACTAAAGGCCTTTTTTGTGCAAGTAAAAAAGCGGATGGGACGTTTAACGTAGTGGGACCTTCACATCAAGTGCGCTACGTTTTTAGTCTAAACACTGAAAACTCCCTGTCTGCTTTTGCTTTCTTTAATTTCCCTTCTCTTAATGTGTCACTGAGACTTTGCCATGCCTTTTTCACATCGCCAACTTAAAAATAAAAATAAAAAAAAAACACGAGGGAAGATGAGTGCAGGAAGCTCTAGTTTGTGTTTTTATGAGCATGAACAGATTAGACTTTCAGTTCTATTCCACCAGAGCTTTTCTTTAATTTCTATGTTTTTAGAGGCAACCTGTTGCTCTTGATGAGCTGTTCTGCCCGGCAACCGAGCTCCGATTGGTCAGCCTGATTTTAACGCAGAAATTAGAACAGGCTCCGATTAAAAAATGGTACGCAGCGTCGCAGTCCGTCAGTTTCGGACTCGGTGTAAAGGACGGCCTTAATGTATGAGTGTTCTTTTTCAAAAATTGATGCGTGTTTTTTTTCATACAAATCGGACTCTAAAATGATTTTTCCCCCCTGACAAACATACATTCTTAAACACTGCAGTGTGGTTCGGCAAAGGTGTCCATTTCTCCACACATGCCAAACTTTGGTTATTTATTTTTCTCTATCCAAGCCTGATCTTCACAACACGTTTACGGAAGCGTATCAGGGCACAAAGGAGATTTCAGAGAACCTCAGAAAAAGGCCGGAAAAGGTTACAAAACATCTCTAAATTCTGACCATTTAAGCACAACTGTACATGGAGTGTGTGTACGTTTAGTTTTAAATGCCAGCTATAGCTAGTAGCCCGTTATCATAACATGACTGTGCCAGCGATTCCATAAAAGAGACCGAATTGAAAGAGCAGAGGAATGAGATGTAATGGCTGTAACAGATTCTAGACTCTGCAATACAGACATGTCCATCAGGTTATCCATAACCATTTGTTATCCTTATACAAATCACTCCTTACGCGTCTTATCACTGAACAGACACAAAGCACGTCTGGCAATAATCCTGTCCAAACAGCACTTCATAGTTGGTACATGCAGCTGACCTTACAGGGTATAATTATACTACGTTATTACAACCTGCACCAGCTACAAGCATTAAGCCTGTGATATTAAGAGCCAGATAGATATCACCTGGTACTTTCACACAAATCCTTCATTAATTACACAGCACTTCACTTTCGACCATCAAACATCATCAGGTGGATTTATCGATCCAGTCAAACAGTGCAACGACAGCATAAAAAGGCTTTATACAGTAACAGCGGGGAACCTTATTACACAGAATATTAAAGTAGGATCAGGATCATACCCCGTCCCCACAGGAGCCGTGTGTGGCTCAGGGGTCCTGCACACCGATCGTCTCTACTTATTCATAAAACATGCTACACACACAGCCAGAGGCAAAGTGGGTCCAGCAGGGTCCGTGGCAAGAGACGAAAATATGCAGGTCAAAATATAACCTCAAATTAGAAATAGAAAAAAGAGCAGTTTCCTTACATTTCCTTTGACTTTTATTCATTGCAGACAGTAGGAACATGGTCAATTTTATTTATAAATAACATCCAGTCCTGGCATTTTTTTTTTTTTTTAACCCCAGGGGGGCCTGCAACACATTCCAAAAACAGGTTGGGACGATAAAGCATTTGCCCACTTTGTATGCTGCCATTCCTTTTAACAACACTTAAAAAAAGACGTTTTGGTACCAAGACACCAAGTGATTTAGTGTTTGAGGTCTATTAGGTTCCTGCAACCCGTCTTAAGCTGTGGAAACCGTATGGGGTCGTCTTTTGCATTGGTTCGAATTTCAAAATTCTCCACACATTCCTATTGGGGACAGGTCAGGACGCTCTTATTCCAAGCTGCTGCCTTTGTAATGTGGCAGCGTGGTTGCATTGGCTTGTGATAAATGCAGGACATCCCGGAAAGGTGTCGTCTTGCGGGCAGCTATGTTACTCTAAAATTCAGTGTACTTCCTGCATTATACCACCACCAGCAAGCTGTCGCGAGCCTTTAGCGCCTCCTGGTTTCCCTCTCGACATATTTGGGAGGGTCCGCAGTGCCACGGCTCGAGTGGGACCGTCAGGGTCACAGGCCTCCAGCGCAGCTCAGAGAAGACCTTGCGCATTGGAACAGATTCGTGTGGGGCCAGTGCCACCAGGGCTCAGCCGTCATCACTGTGGCATCTACCCGTTCCTGCCTCTCGGCTGGGGACGCGACCAGAGGAAGCAGGTCCAGATCGGGACTGGGCGATGACTGAGGCTGAGGACGTTTTGGGGAGATGTTGACCGCTGTGAGGTTTTCAGTGTTTGAAGGAGCTTTTTGTCCCGTTGAGGTTCCGGGTGGGACATCAGCTCTGACGTTGGCCAGCGTTTCCTCAACGAGCCTGGACGATAAGCTCCTCGTGTGGCGATAGCGGCCCGCCAGATCTAGGCCAAGGCTCTTGGGATGTCTGGCTATGGTGCTTCTGGAAACCTGATCCAGGGAGCAAGCAGCCTGGTTCATGGCGAGTAATCTCAGGAGTCAGCTGAAGAAGAAGTTATTTTGGATCAATTCTCACACTTTTAGAAAATGTCATGAGGGGACCACTGGTCTGCTTGTGAAAACACAGACCCGCTGTTGGGCGATGCCAGTCTCAGGTCAGGTTCTGTTTCCATCTGTGGTCTGATGGCTTATTTCATGTTGTCAAAAGCCCTAATTCGGTGCCCCTGTCTTTTCCGTTTCCTTCATATCAGGTAAGTACACCTGAATTTCAGGGTTCCTTTTGGTATAGGGGGATCAGTCTGTGGTAGCACAAGTAGACCAGGGGTGTCCCTTGTGATATAAATGTGACGACAATCCTATAATGTCAATTTTTTTTATAATTATTTGGAGAAAAATAATACGAAATTTATTCAACTGGAGCTGTAATTGAGGCTGCCAGGACACGAGTGCAAGTGTATTTAACCCCCGACAGGGAGCACGAGGATTTACTGGACCCAGGGTAGGGTCAGACCAGACAAAAACTGAATTCTTGACAACAAACACTTGGCATTAGAAAGGGATTGCATGAGCCAAAGAACCAATAACGTCCCATGTTACGGTGAAGATCTGTGTATCGGAGTTCTTCTTCCTTCCGAAGTCCCGTGAACCACATTAAAATACATGGCATCATGGGTACCATCAACCCAAACAGATTTTAAATAAGCTTCCTCTTCCATTCAGTTGTGACCAAAGTGTGCTTGTGACTAAGGCATTATAGCTTTATATACAGTATATTCTGTACCTGAGCAGCTCCAGACAGCAGAGTAGCCACCAGGCCCATCCCCATACTCAGAGTCTGGCTCTCCACTGAGCTCTCCAAACCATGGTCCAGAGCCACACACGCCCTCTGAAGCATGGCCTCTATGAAGCTCACCACCTAAGGAAAAAGAATAAAGATTAAAAGTTACACATACTTTATTAGGTACACCTCGCTAGTACCGAGTTGGACCCCCTTTTGACTTCAGAACTGCCTTAATTATTCATAGCACAGATTCAACAAGGTGCTGGAAGCATTCCTCAAAGATTTTGGTCCATTTTAACATGATAGACTCAACTTATGATAAACTCAACTTAAGATGGATTTCTTGGTCCGTACCCCCATCATCAACCAGAGACTACCTGTATTCAGCTTCATAACTCCAAAAGGTTTGAAACTCTTTAGACTAGGAAGACAGAGCAGGTCAAATTATCGCTTTCTGTTTGGATTCCAGTGCTACAAACGGATCGAAATCAGAACCGAGAGCAGAGCCAGAACACAATCCCGGACATTCATGTAGAGAAACATGAGCGCTCTCAGACGAGGACCATACAAGGCCAGCACAGAAAAATGAGGAGCGAGTAAAGCTGCTTCAGCCATAAAAGGTAAGCAAATACAAAAGCCTTTCCTTCTCCATGATAGCCATCTCCAGAACACTGGCACAAAAAGTGATTTCAAAAAACACACACATTTAGCAGCACTGTCCTATAGAGTCTAACTGCCAATAACTCAGGAAGCTGACAGTACTCAAGCACTACATCCCAAAATCACACACCTGGGTGGTTTGTGCAGCAGCGCTGGTGTGGAAGCCCCTCACACATAACAGCCAGCGCCTGTAGGAGAGCCAGTCTCTGCCATTCCCACTGACCCGCCCGGTCAGGTGCTGCTCCAGCTCCAAGAGCGTCATCGAGGACGTGTCTACTTCCTCCTCTGGCTCCTGCTGCTCTGCTGCCAAGTTCGTCAGACCCTACACGACGGGGGAAATAGCAGGGCAGGAGTTACCACGTGGTTATCAACGAGTCCCGAGCAAATGTCGAATGAATCGGTTCCAGACCCCCAGAAAATCCCCCCTGTATAAGGCATGATCAGCATTAATGGAGCTGTATTGTACAGGTGCTCCCTGATTTAGGATGGATTTGTTGAACATATCCCCATCATGAGTTAAATAGATCATGAGCTGATGAGTTTAATGAGTGTTTTATACGCCCAGTGTTCCATAAGCTTTATATTGGTATTAGGGGTGGGCGATATGGTACAAATATTATATCACGATAATTAAAGACATTTACACGACTTTTATCACGATGCATGTGATCGCACACAAAATGCTTCGGTAGCGACAGATTCTTACAAAGTACTATTAAAATATTATCCCATACTTAGTAAAGTGATCTCTGTTCAAAACGTGCTGCACTTCATCCAATGAAACATGCAGCTGGTCTGTGTTCTTTAAGCACGGACGATATCCTCGATCGTCTATCACGATAACAGAATTTATCATGATACGATAACATATCATCATATCGCCCACCCCTAAAGGATACCATGTTAAGCAAAGATAGGTTAGCGTTTAAAATACTTACATTAACCTACAGTTGGCGAAAATCATTAACACAAAGCTTATTTTAAGTGTTGAAAATGCACGTCATTTAGTGAGTAATGGACTGAAAATGAAAACACTTACTCTCTCGATGAACTCCGGGCACAAGCATAGCTGCTAAGCTAACTGCAGCCTGTGCTCTGGAGCATTCAATTCCTGTTTCACTTTCGGTTGGCTCTTATAAAGGAACCTTTTTAAGACCCACAGAGACTTATTTGCTCTATGAATACAGTATTGTAGATTTAAAAATAAAGCAAAACACCATAAGAATAGCGAAGATCTTATTGTGAACCTGTTCTTCAAACAATTATGAGCCATTGCTCAGCCATACAACCCTACCTTAACTAGTGCACAAGTGCTGGCACCAACAAACATAGCGGAAAGGCTCACAAAAGCAATTAATGGAAACAATTAAGCACCAAGGAAGGAACACTCTTGGCAGCAGAGAGAACGGATAACCAGGGAAGAAGCGGAAGGAGATGCACCTGCAAGGAAGCTGAATCTGCATTTTCAGTGCCGCAGAAAAGGTCAAACTCAGGACGCAGCGGTGTGAGAATCCGCATGGTGCAAAGAGAAAGCAGGAACAGCACACACGCCGCAGAAGCAGGCGAGATCAGCGATGGTGAGAGCTACGTCACACGGTCAGTGGAAGGAACCGCAAGTGGAGATACTCTGATGGTGGACGGTCCAATGCTAATGAACCTGCCTGAGAGGCTGATATTGGATCCCATGTTTGCAAACTATGCAGCCCATAAAACTGTCTGGGTTGTCTGATTTGTGGGCTGGCAGGCACTCAGGATACCCCGACTTATATACACTGAGTTTTAGGTCCCCTTCAACACGCCATTTGACCAGGGGTGCCAAAACATTTGCATAAGACTGTAGCTCCTTGGTAATGATGTTAATAAATGAAGCGGCTGATATGAACAGAGGTCCGCATTTTAAAAGCTCACCAGTTGACGATTTAAATCAAAGTCAAAGTCCGATTTATTTCTACAGCACTTTTGACAATGGAGCATTGCCTCAAGGAGCTTCATGATTGTAGCTCTTTTTTAAGCTTTTTTAGCTCCTACTTCAAGGTAGGGTCCTTTTCTCAGTGGATAGGAACCCGGAGTGATTCTACGATTTTGCACAGACCTACTTTATAACACAATAGCAATATCATAACCTGTGATTCCAGAGACTTTAAGAGATAAACACAGATCAAACTGAGGTCAACCTGTAGGAGTGAGAGGAAGAAATCTCCAGGTAGATCTTTGTCCTTCATCTCAGCCAGGAGCTGCACCAGACACTCGACCCTCCACTGCTCCCCAGAGATCTTCTCATACAGAGCGTCATCTTCATCGCTGATCCACCCAGGACAGAACAGAAGAAAGCAGGAAAGAGCAGGATTATTCAACAGCATTCTCTGATTACGCAGATTGGATTCAGGTCTGGAAATCAAAGTATGAAATCTGATAAAGAGAGCTGGATTTTAGCTCAGTAATCAGATTTCAATCCGTCTTCTCAGTCTGCGCATGCACACAAACGGCACGGTTGCCAGGTCTGCTTAGTATAAGAGAGTTGGCTTTTTTCCATTGACTTTGTGGCTTATTTTCTTGCGGGATCTGGCAACCCTGGAATTAAACGCTTCCCGAACACTTTTGTGGAGACTTTGAAACCCAGTACAGCATTCGCTCGAGGAAATGAAGGATTTGATTATTTAAATGATAAAGTTTGAAGTTAAGACACGTCCTTCTGTGAG